>CM022701.1:53035011-53197732 GCA_012295165.1 Asparagus setaceus
CATTAAGCATCTGGATCATGAAAAAGGCCTAAAGCAGGGCGAGAAGCAATCCCAGCTAAGTCAAAGTAACTAAGTTACCAAATCTCATACTTACATGTATAATATTTGCGTAAAATAAGAACAAATTATATATGATTCAACAATAAGGTCATTTATGTTGTGCACTTGCTCATTTTAGAATTTTCTCACTTTCCTTAAAAGCGAAATCAAGATATTTAATCAAGCCCATCATACTTTATTCTCTCCTTTCACTCGAATTTTCTCCAACAAGATAGATTTGGTTTTTTTCTTAAATAGAATTAGAGTTCTTTTTCTTTATTTTTGACTTTTTGATGCATGATATATAGTTTTCAAAATAAGTTATTACTTTTGATTGCCTAGGCCAATTGTTTTATTGTCAAAGGAATGCTTTTATTTGTAATTTAAGCATTTGAACATTAAAACCCTTGAAATATGATTCTTTTGGACCGAAAAAATGAATTCTTGTGGAATTCAAACATTACAGTCATAGATTTAAACATTTTTCTTTATTTTGAGCGGTATATATAGATAAAAAGATGTTTTCTAACTAATTTGAACATGAGATGTTTGCTTTTAAGTCTTTTCAGAAATCAAGCTCTCTCTTATGCATGCAAATACATATACAAAAAGAGAGAATCTTCAATTTTCTAAAGAACCAAATTCAAGTTGGTGGCAATTTGCGATTTTATAAATATCTTCATAATTTGAGAATTGTGCAGAAATACCCAAAATGCTTTGGGAAATCGGTTTCTTGAGAAAAGTACATAGAACTTTGAAATTTATAGAAATACCAAAAGCTTCCATACATTTCATATTTTAAAGAAAAGTTCAGAACTTACAAAAGCCCAAATTTTTTTAGAAACTCGGGTTTTAAAAACTATAACTTAAATCTGAGATATTAGTCTACATCGTATAACTATATTTTATTAAAAGTATATTTACCCTTCATAACTGCATAATTACTATAGCAAATTTGCATATAAAACCCTAAAATCTGTAAAATTTCTAAATAGAATTATGTTCTTTGAGTTTTACAAATAGAATTACGTCTTTTAGGTATTCCAAATATTTTCGAGAAAAGACCAGTTATTTTCATATAGTTATTATTATTGCACCATTATTATTGCACCATTATTATTCAGTATTATACTATTATAAATGTAAATTGGGGTGTTAAAATATTAATACCTCAAATACCCCATCTACTCAAAATACCCTTATTGCCTCCAATCACCATCAAATTTCATTCAATTCATTCTATTTGCATTATTATTATTATTGCAATAAAGATAATAAGTAATATTAATAATTAAATATAATATTATTAATTTTATTATATTTTTTATGAAAATATAGTATAAGGTATTAAAATGTTATATCATAAATATATAACACTATTATATAGGATAATAAAATTATAAGTAATATTTATAAATTATTCTTAGAAATCTAACATTTAATATTTCTCATAATCAATAGCTAAAATTTATATTGTATTCATAAAAAGTTTAAAACATAAAATGAGTGCATACACGTGCAAAGCAGTGCACTATCTAGATTTCTTTGAAATGAGCTACGAGATAGCCAGTATGGTGGCTAAACTGTAGTCATCAAAGTGTAAACCTCACCACTCTATCTATTATTCATTAATAAATAGTCGTCACCTCATATCATCATTCCATATATATATATATATATATATATATATATATATATATATATATATATATATATATATATATATATATATATATATATATATATATATATATATATATATATATATATATATATATATATATATATATATATATATATATATATATATATATATATATATATATATATATATATATATATATATATATATATAAAATGTTTACTTTAGGGGTAATTGGTGTAATATGGGGATAATTGGGATAAATTTTGGGACAATGCTTTTTAGTGTTATTAGTTGGGATAATAGGATTAGGACAATCACTTTTGGTGTTATTGGTATTTTGGAGGCAGCTAGTGGGTTAATTACACCACATGGGATAAATTTTCTCACTCATATGGAAAAAATTGCCCCAAGCCAAAATTTACCCCAACTCTCATAATGGAACAATTTGAGATAAGTGGAATAATTTTAGAACGTTCATATATTAACTACTAATATGTGTGATAACCATATTAGCTAAATATAAAAATGATTATATAATTAATACCATTAAACATATTTTTAATATATTATATTAATTATAATGTAATATATTAAATTTTCATATTATATTATATTTGTTATAGTATAATATATTATACTATAATATAATATAATATCATATAATATCATATAATATCATATAATATGTCATATTCTACTAAGCTTATTACTATAATATGACATATTAAATTAAAGTAATATATAATATTATAATATATTATAATATGATAAATTATATTTATTATGATGTGATATATTAGAATATAATATATTTTATCATTTATAATATTATAAAAATAACATATAAATGATTATGTTATAATATATTATATTACCATTATTAAATAATAATATAATATATTATAATATAATTTACTATACTATTTGAATACATTATATTAATTAATATATAATATAATATTCAATTATAATATAATATAATTTATTATAATATATTTATATTATATTATTTATTAAACTATATTATAATATAATATAATAATTAAAATATAATTTACTATAATATTATGATACAATGACATTATCAGAAACATATATATTATTATATAGAATTATAGTATAACACAACATATTTTAATATATATTATATTGTATTATATAAATAGTATTAAACTTTTTAAAATATATTATGATAATATTTTATTTCATAATATATTAAAATTATTTTATTAATTATAATGTTGCTATATTATATTAATTACAATTTAATATTATATTATATTATTAATAGTGTTATAAATATTTATTATAAATCATGGTGACTCCAATATATTATATAGTATTATAATATTAAATTAAATTATTTATTTTATTATATGATATTATAATATTAATATTATGATAAATCATGATAAGTTTAATAAACATGATATTTTAATAAGACGCCATGTCATCAATTGTTCGACTTAAATTCTCTCAATCACAATTCCAAATTATCCCATTATTCCAACTTATCCCACTTGGCCTCAAATTGTCCCAACAAATAACACAACCCCCCCAAAAAAAAACCTAAATAAAGCGAGTGACATTGTTTAATTTTGATTTTTGCAGTGTTGCCCTCGTCTTCAATCCAAACTTTGGAAGCCCAAAGCTTGATCCAAGAGGACCAATACTATTATTCCCTGCTCCTCTAGAAGCTGTCAGAAAGCTATTAAAACTCCACCTCCCAAGCATTGCTGAAGTGAACGTTGAAATAAGGATATGAGGCCTCTAATAGTGCGGTCACTGAAGCCATGTAATGTAAGGCTTCTTCTTTGTGAGGCCCCGAAATTTTCAATTAAATTATATATTTAATTGAGGGATTTTGCAAATTGTGTTATTTTTTTCTTGATATGAGGAAATTCTCTAAAGTATAACTTTATTAGAATGAGATTTATGTATTAATAATAAATTGTACTTAATAGAAGTGGGGATTTACATATATAACCACCGGTTATAAGAGTAAAAGAAATAATATTTGTAAATAGGTCCAATACTTATAAATACCCATACCCTTAGGTCCAATACTTATAAATACCCATATCCTTAGGATTTGTCCGTCATTTTCTAAACGTAATCTCCAGAGTAGGAATTCTACAGCAAAGGACGACCAGAGAGGGAGGAGAATCTGCGGAGAAAATGATCTTCGATTTAGGCGAGGTTTTCTCCACTTGTTCTCAATCTTTATATGGGGTTATCTTGATCTTCATTCTTTGATTCTGATATAAAACCCTAGAAATTCATACAAATCATGTTAAGGTTCTTAGATGATGATTGTCAGATGACATAGACAAGTTAATATCAAATCTATTATATTTTAATCCCTATACGATCAATAGAATTAGAAAACATGCACAAAACCTACACGAAACCCTAGTTCTATGTATTTTATATTTTTTGTTCTTGGGAAATATGTAAAACATGGTAAATTAGTCCTCATAACACTTCCAAGGAGTTACAAAGAGCGGAGGCGAAAGCCAAAGCGGCATCGTAGCATATCATTCATGCAAGAGCGGATGAATTAGCCGGTCAATGGCGACAACAACAGCGTGAAGCGAGATTTAGATGTCTAGATGTGCACCATCGTGGACTGGTCGGCGACGACATCTGGTCGGCGTCGAGTCATCGATTGGGGTTAGGCGAAACTCGGTTCACGATTTTGTTATCGAGCGTTTTGATTTTTGGTAGACTTCTAGTTGAGGAATTTCAACCGATTGGGTATATTTCTTACGGTTTGTTTTGCTTTCATATCATCTCTCTCTTTTATATGTAGTTTAGTCGTTTAGACTATATACCTATTTTTAATCAATGTATAAGAGAGTATGAGATTATTTAATGATGTAGGAGTAGTCTGTGAGGTACCTACATAACGTATGGAGTGTTTGGTCACTCGAATAACTCTGCACATTGTTAAATGAATGTAGAACTCGCTACAAGGCAAATGAACGATAATATAAATATCATTATGAATTAAATAATGCTAGACTTGACATATTAGGACTTATACCATAATCTTTATACATGTCAACATGTGTAGAGACATGTATCCTATATTATAGAGTGTACCCTCCCTAATTTAGTTAGTCCTAATACATGACTCAACTAGGCAGCTGATCCCTGACCTGGACCATTTTGGTTAATACTAACTAGATTGTGTGAGGTTGCCATAGCATAATGATTTTAGTGCATAACATTACAAGTACAAATTAAATAACAGTGGGGGGGATAAGTAATGAGATGAATCACAACTTAAGGTTAGTTGGTTGGCTAGAGGATTCCGAGTGCCTATTTGATTATTATGAGTTATATATGTGTAACTACCTTGAGCGGACAGACTCAATCATTTCATATTCAAATAAGAGTGTAACTAATTTCTTTAATATGTTATTTATGTTGTGATATACGTTGCATGCACAACGCTACATGCTATATCCATCTGAGACTTATGATCATTTCAGTTGATTCTTATTCTATTCTTGTCTAGGTTATAATATTATTATTGTGCAGCTAACCCTTGATTCTTGCAGCTCCTCATATTTGCATCGCTTAGACCTTACATCTAACCCTTTTGTGAACCCCTTCTTTAGGTAATAAAGTGAGTCTGTAGAATGAAGTGTATATGAATAAGCAGGTTATGAGGAAGTAGTTGTGCCATGCAATAGCGCCAATAAACAATAATTAGATTATTTGTTTATTTTCAGTATATACTTCATAATATCATTTTGAGATATTTTATCTAGTATTTGATGGCGGTGTTTAAGCCAAGACTTGTGTTTTATTTTTAGATATTGAACTTTATCTATCTAGTGGATTTGGAACTTTGGACAATTGATATATCTTTCTTATTTCCGCATTTTGTCGTGATATTGATGTTGTTGTGATCAAATTTGTACTTTCAATATATTTGTATTATGAATGGTTGTGGATGTATAACAAAATAAGTTACATGGTATTTGTAGAACACTTTATAATTTTGGTTCTATGAATATTACGCCTACCACGTCATTAGCAGTGGCGGTAGTGGCATTTTTATTCCATTCTTCATTTTCTTCTTCCTCTAGTTTGTTCTCTAAAGCATCATCACAATTCTGAGTTTTTCTTAAGATTGATTGTCGATAAATATGATGCTTCTTTAATCACCTCACCCTCCAAATTTTGTTCTTCTTAACACTTTTGATCTTTGGTTTCTATTGATTATGGTCATGAGATAGGCACCCAAATAAGTGGGTGGATAATATTTTATCTTAGAGATTAGATATTCATAATCCTAATGAGTATAGGATTCTATCTCTAAGCCCTTATATATAAATATAGGGTTTTCATGATGAGAGAGTGAAAAAATACAACATAAAACTTTATATAGCCGTCATCTCCTTCTTCGATCAAATTTGTGCTTTATGTTGTAGTCGCAGGATAGTATGCGGGGGCTTCTCGCCAATTGCACGGTGTGGTCGCCCTCCAGCCTTTGATCAAGAAAGGCATGATGATCCTATAAGAACGATCCGTTTGGCAAATCCTAAACTTGTTATTTATGTTCCTATATGCATGCTAGGGTTTCTATATTTTTTGCTGTACATAATCTAGTTGTAGACAATCCCTATTGCATACGTGTAGTTATCCGGATCCTACATTGGTATCAGAGCCGAATCTAGGATCGTTCGTCAGTTTCTTGATGGTGATTTTGGCCATGGAACAGACAAATAGGATTTTTATTATGAAAAGATTCCATTTTTCATTAAAAATTTAATTTTTAGTATGAAAAATCCAATCTTTGACATCTGGGATGTCAGATCTATGAAAAAGACTCAATTTTTATAAAATTAGTGGGCTATTTTAATAAATTAGAGATTTATTAAGTTTTGATAAATCGAGATTTATGAAATAAGCTTTTACGTAAATCATGGAGTTATTTAAAAAGATTTTTTCAAATTTAAAAAAATTTGGAGATTGGCCAAACCCTAGACACAGGGGTGTTGGCGGGTGGTGGTGGTGGCGCATCCCGGTGCTAGGCGTCGGAGGCTTCCCTCTCGACGCTGGGTGGCGGCGGGCGTCGTAGTGGCCATCGAAGCCACCAACCACGACAGGTGGGGTCCAATGGTGATGGTCTTTGGGTGCTACTGCCCGGCCAGCAGCTGGCCGGGGAGCTGCGATGCTGCCACCGCCCCTTCTCAAGTATCGTCCCCTAGGGTTTTGAAACCCTAGAGCAAAGATGTAAATACCTTTTTAATTTTAAGTAAATATTTGAAATCAGGATATACATTATTATTTTTAAAAATTTCCTAAAATATTTATTTTTAAAAAAGTTTCGAAAAATATTTTATATCTAATATTCAAAAATCTAAAAATTATATAAATAATAATAATAAATTGTACAATTTTTTAGAAAATTCTAAAATTATTTTTGTTATTTTCTAATTTTGAATAGTTTTTTAGATGTGGGCCCACTAGGTTTCATAATTAAGAGTTTATGGATTTTTATTGAAAATAATTTTTTAACTTTGGAAGTTTAAAAATTTATTTTAAATACCAAAATTGATTTATAAAAATCCTAATTAGTCTTGGAGACTTGTGATGGGTAGTTGCTCTAGTGAGAGCGGGAGCTATACCAATTTCACGAGAAATAAAATACCCTAATAAAATTGACAAGATTAAAATAGGATAGTTAAATAAAATTTGTGAAATTTCTTGTTTATATTTGTCATGTTACATATTCAGATGCATACGATACATAAACAAAATATTTCAAGTGGGAGATTTGGTATATGGTATTATGATTAACTACCCAATCTAGTCTATCTCTAAGAAATATAATATTCCATTTTGAAATTTTGTACTAATTTTAAAATTATATTCATAAAAATAGTGGTTGGGGCCATAGGCCTTCTTCTCTTTCTTTGGAATGTAATTTTATTATCAAAATAAAATTCTCAAAGAGATAGAATGTTCTTCTGGGAAGAACAATACTCCACATAAAGCGCCAATAATCTTAACATATCTCTAATTTGAGTGTCTTAGTCCTTCTCTTAAAGAGGTACCAACATAATTTTTAGACTTTTGGGAATTAGTTGTAGATACTTCTATCAAAAAATTCATTTTCTCCTAGGAGCAGGAGATTTTGGCAAGTATTGAGGCGGTAATATCTGAGTTGGAACCAGGTTTAGCTTGGACTCAAAAAATGTGAGACCAATCAGTACAAGGTCTGAAAATGGAGAGATCGTCAAGTGTTTACTAGGTGAACTGCAATGAGGAGTGATCTTAATGAGGAGCTTGAGGATTATTCGAATGCAAAGGGCTTCGGGGATTCTCTTAATGCAAGATTCGAATATGTCTCTCTGCTGAGAATCCGAGTTCTTATTACTAATTTGGATTCAAACAATATGTCTGCTAGGCAGAACATCGAATTCATCTTTGGATGATTACCTTTAAGATCAGGGATCATATGATCCCTGGAACTACGTTGTGCTAGGAGCGACAGATTCGGGTGGTTATCAAGACTTTACAAAACTCAAGGAAAGATATTTATTATTTTTTATTGCACGGGACGTGTAAATGAAAGTGAGGTTGTAAACTAAACACCGGGGTGTGTTCAAGGCTAGCATGTCTACTTCGGCTATGCTAGCTGAATACTCAATGCATAAAGATAACAGCCTAGTTGTAGAGGGTAAGCCGGGATATTTTCAGAATGAATTCTGAAATAAAAAAAAGTCAATTAAAAAGTGAAAAGCCAATTGGTAAGAGCAAGATCAATTATTTTGACTATTGACAAGTCGATCATTTTTATGCATGAGGGCGCGCAACAGAGAAAACTTGAGACTCGTTGACTACATCTGCGAGACAGAGACATGTTTGTGAGTTTCAGAAGATTTTGAATAGGACTAGAAAGATCTAAATGGGGAATAAGTAGCAGTGCTAGGAACCGATTTATATAAGAAAATTTCAAGTTTAGGGAACAAATAGATCTCGTAATACTCCCACCATAAATGAGGAATCATCTCTCGGTAGTTAGGCTTGTGGGATTCATGTTAGTTTCCCATATATGGGTGACTTACATAGATTTACTTCTTAGATTCTCTATTTCGCATAGGACATCAAGCTAATATCTTAGATGATTTTAAAATGTGACTGATTATAAGATAACTGGGTTTATCTTCTATTTTGTCTTGTGTCATGAATTAAGATTGGATCTAATTTATGGTATTATCTACTAGGTCACATTGGAGGATACATGTAGGCTCGCCAGGGGTGACCTCCTAGGTACGCATACCAAGATGTATTCGTTCACCTACGAGTATAGTCGCGTTCATAAAATTACTAGGAAATCTTTTGGCAAGGCTAAGAGCAAATCTGTTACAATTAGTACACTCTTATACACACAGACTGATATTTATGAAGGTTCAAGTGGAGCACCTTATTTCCTCACATTAATAGGCTGTTACTCTATCTGCGATAATGTGTGTTTGATTTTGCACCTAGTTGAAGAGCTTGGATTTATTTTAAGAACTAAATCAGCAAGATGGATAATCAATTAAGCAAAAGCATTAGAGCTTTGCGCACTAGTTGTAAGATAGAGTAGCTATCTGACCAGTTTAGGAAATTATGTTAAGAGAAGAGAAAAGTCAAATAGTTGACGATAACCTATATTCTATGACAAAATGGTGTTGCAAAAGTTAGGAATATGACTCTACTGGACATAGTTCAAAATATCTACTCATTTAGTTTTAGGGAGATGCGCTATTGATAGCGGCATATGTTCTAGCGTATACCTTAAATCAGTCAGTCTACATGAGTCATGGGCGACTAAGGGTTGGTGTTGGATCACTACGTCCATGTAGGTGCGTCGCTCGCATTCATATTGCTTCTCACTAGTATGAGAAGTTGGACCCTAGAGGAAAGAAGTGTATGTCTATACATTAATTTTGAGGGTGTGTTTGCATATGAGCACTACGATAAGACTGTAACTAAGGGAATTGCAGGATATTGAGTTCCTCAGGGAGGATTTCCTGCATAAAGAAGAGATAGTTCAGGATTTGGGTTCATACGAGATTGAGGAGAATGTCACAAAGCCAGCAATGGAAGAGGATGGTTTCTCTACTAGCTGGGGATAGTGGGAGCGAGATACCTTTAGATGACTCAAAGCCATCTAAAAAATCTCAGTTGTCTTGTTGATTGTTCCATGGACTAGTACCCACATGATGTTTTAATATTAATGAGAAACATTCATGGCATCACCATATGTTATTATGCAGCCCAAACCATACAAGGATGCTATTTCTTGATCTGCAACGAAAGAGTGGAAAGCAACAACGGAAGGTTAGCTTGAGATCTTGAGGAAGAATCAAGTCAGGGACTTGGTGGATCTTCCAGCTGAATGCAAGACCATTGAGAACAAATGGGTTTTTAAGGTCAAGCAGGATGGGACAACCAAGCAATGCAGAGCAAGCTTGATGGTGAAAGGATACACCCAAAACCTTAGTGTGGACTACAAGGAAATGTTCTCTTTGGGAGAGAATCCACTTTCGCAAAAAATTGACTCTAGTATCACATATTGATCTTGAACTAGTCCAATAGGCTTAGAGACAATTTTTCTTTAGGAGAATTGGAATAGGAGATCCATGTGGATCGACGTATATGTTTCAAAGTCAAGGGACTTGAGCACAGGGTGCCCAAGTTAAAGAGCTCCACCTATGACTTGAAACAGTATTCCAGTGTGTAGTATTTTCGATTATATTAGCCCATACTAGGCTATGGTTTCATAATGATCGATGAGGACAATTGTGTCTACCTACACAGCTGGTGAGAGTTTGAGATCTTGTCATTGTATATCAATGGAATATTGTTGGCTGGGCACAACATGGAGACAAAAGGGACTCCAATCTATAAGAGTCATACTCTAAATTTAGAGCATGTCCCAATTCTAAAGTAGAGAAGAAGTGAATGTTTATTATTCCTTATAGAAGTGTAGTCGGTAGTCATGTATGTGTACGAGACCCTACACATCCTTTGCAGTAGAACTGATGAGTAGACATTGGTTCAATCCTGGTATAGCTCACTAGGATGAATCAAGAGGATCCTTAGATATTTGATTAAGACTGCACTTATGTATTATGATATGACAGAATATACGCTTGTGTACAGATATTCAAATTCCGACTGGGCCGGTGATCTGGATAGGCGAGCATTGACTTCTGGTTATATTTTCTTACTAAATGATAGGGTCATTTCATGGAGTACTAAGAAATTTTAGTGTATAGTCCTTTTCTACTTGGAGCGGAATATGAAGCGATATACATGATAGTACTATAGGTAGTCTCATTGTGCAGATTCTCGTAGAATCTTACTGTAGCTCGACATGTAGAGAATGGTGTGATTCTCTATTGTGATAGCATGTCAACTGTTGGTTATTTGATAGACCCAAATTAGTTTGAAAAATCAAATAAAATCTAGATAAGGTACCATTCTATTAAGAACCAAGAGAAGGAAGGGGTCGTGTTCTGTGTATCTCTACGATTCATATGATCGGGGATCTACTAATAAAGAGAATAGCCGAGGAGCGGCTAGTGCAGTACACTTGAGTCTTAGAGGCTCCCACTTTAATGATGAATTTTTATTTTTGTTGAGACCTGAGACACTTGAGATATGATGGATGTTGGCTTTATAAGACATTATATTTATTTTGATTTTTTTCTATATATGCCTATTTGGGATTACTTATGTCTTGTTACTGCTTGATTATCACGGCATGGAGTATATATGTATATGATGTGAGGGGGTACACAAAGGGCACTGGTACACCTTTAAAAGTTACATCGGTGGGAACTCTTATCACACAAAGATCCCCTTAGAACTATGGCGATTCTTGAAGCTAAGACCGAGTGATGGATATCACTTGGCATGAAGCACTGACAACACTATTGTATCAGGGTATGATAACGATAGGAGCACTCTATTGGTCACCTTGACTAGGTCAGGATGATGTTGTTGTATACTTATACATTGAAGCGACCAAAGTGGAAAACCCACTTCCACTTTACCTATTTACAATTAGCCGCATTAGGGTAGACTTGCATGATGAGATGCGGGCTTCTTTGAGATCCTGCATATCAGCGGGGTAGTATGCAGGTGACAAATACATCATGGGGTAATGGAACTGGGTCCCATGATTCATTTAATGATGTATGCTCGTGGAGAGAGAAGTAATACCGTAACATATTGTCATACGATGGTGCTTGGATCGATATAAGGAGGTCGAGGGATGGATCCTCGCCTCGCCAAGCGAGCCTTTATCGCGACCACATATAATGGAGGGCAAATACTATAATTTTAGAGACACCGGCCGTTAGGAAGGTCAAGTATGAGTGTCGCAAGCTTTGGTTGATGTTTCCTATGCGATGAGACACATACACATACGGATAGTGTCGTGGAAAAGGGTGATTAACACGCCAACTATTTAGGGTCGTGGGAAGATTGATTGACATGTCTCCTAAATTGCATCACTTGACTAACTCTTATTTATGTCGGGGGCAGGATCTAAGGGTACGATGAATCGAGGATACACCGCGATGTTCAGGTACACTTCTTCGAGGGATGGAAGGTACTTGAGCGTACATGGTTGATTAGATCCGAGGTACGAGATACCACATACTTATACCATTTGATGTGTGTTTTATTTTAGGAGATCCTTGTGTCGGCCCTAACGGATCCGGTCAGCGAGGCTACCCGCCAGGTTCTCAATAGTCCATGCCTCACTAACGATGTATAGACATGAATTTGAAAATGAAGTAGATTCTCAAGGAGACTTTGACTTGGGGAGTCAATGACTCAGGGAGCAACGGGTGATACCCATTCCTTTGTGTGAGTGAGAATATGTTGATTATGGTTATGAGATAGGCACCCAAATAAGTGGGTGAATAATATCTTATCTTAGAGATAAGATATTCATAATCTTAATGAGTGTAGGATTGTGGACTAGACTCAAATTTCACCCACGACCAAGATAGGAGCCGCATCGGGTCGGATCGAGCCCACGTACCATGGCCTGTGGTCGCACCCATGGATTTTCGACCTTTTCTATTATTTTCATTTCTAAACTATATTAACTTGTATTCATATTTATAAAATTATATTTAATTTATTTTTTTCCTATTTCAAACTCTTTATTTAAAATGATAATATATATATATATATATATATATATATATATATATATATATATATATATATATATATATATATATATATATATATATATATATATATATATATATCACGTAAAAATATTGCAAACACAAAGATATACTTAATTGATTTTGAAGGAATACCTGACTACCTGAGGCCCATTTATTTTTTGCTAAACAAAGTAAATATTTATAATTAAACTCGGCCTAAGGGCGGGTCGAGTGGGTCACGAAGCAAGTTAGATCGAGCCCGCCTATGGTGGGCCTACTCGCTTTTGGTCCCGAAGTCTGACAAAACCCAACCCGGCCCATGAACTGCCACCAATGTGGGCCGGGTTGGGCCCGCCTGGGCCGTCCGGCTTAGACTCACCGGCCGGGCTTGCCGGCCGGGCGGTTCGAATCGGCCCATGCTCAACCCTTTGATATGTGTGGCTTCGCGACATTGCACATTGTGACGCCTCCGGGCCGCTGATCAAGAAAGCGCATGGCGATCCTACAAGAGCGATCCGCTTTGTAAACCTAAACTTATTGTTTATGTTCTTAGATGCATGCTAGGTTTCTTTATTTTTTGTCAGCATAATCTAGTTGTAGATTATCCCTATTGCATGCATGTAGTTATCCGTGATCCTACAATTTCTACAAAGATTACTTCTGCATCGTAAATCTGAAGAGTATAGGGAACATAAAAGAATACTGGGCAAAGATTTCACATAAAGAATTCAGATTCATTATCACAAAAGTTTCTCAAGAAAGATACTAAATATGTTTATAAAATTGAGTTTTTATGTGCCAATGCATCTTCATCGTCAAGCAGTGGTCTTTGGAAGAAGCTTAAAATGTTTTAGTAATCGACCTGGAGGTCACACCACCATGCTTGGGGCAACAAGAGCGTGATGACTATGTTAGTAAAAAGAGAAATATTGGAAGGGCTGCTATTTTGGTTTGGTGGGGTTTGGAGGGTGTAGACACCTAATTCTCATCCATAACCCACTCCTTAACAGTTTAATTCCAGTTAGTTAATAATATCTTAAAGTTTAACTCAAAATATGGACTGATTTTAACAACTTAAAGGTTTTAGGGGATTTATTGCAAAATATAAATGTAGGACGTGGGGGAGTATAGTTACGCCCACAACGGCATAACCCTCCATCATGGGTGGTTATAGCAACTAATCATGCCCAAACCAAAGCCTACAAAAGTTTCTCTCCCTCTCTCGTGAACAGTGTGCCTAGAACTCTGAAGAATGCTAATGAGAGTGCACAATAAAGAATAAAAACTATAGCCATCAAAACTTGTGAGTTGTAGAGACATTTGAGTTGTGGATTATATCCTTGTTTCCTCTTGGTAATCAAGGGTTCAACGAAAGGTCGTGGAGACGATGAATCTAGTGGCGACCATAAAGATCCTAGAGCGCTTGTCGATAACATTCTTAATTCCGCATTTCGATTCGATGATTATCCTCTAAATTCTAACATTGGTCAGAGCCATAAGGCTAGATTTCGTACTCTTAGATGAGTAAGATCGTTCATATTGTTTGATATTGTATATCCCCACTAAAAGAAAGCTTTAGATGTTTAATGGCAACTTTTAATATACTTGTTGTTATGATCTTATATTGGCACGAATAATAGATTATACAATTTTGATCATCTGTAAAATTTTGTTTGAAACCATCATGTGGTTTAAGAGATATTTAATTTTGAAATTTTAATCGTTTTGAATAACCTGATGTTTGCAGTCATATATCTCTATGGTTACTAAGTTATGTGATCATTATAAATCCTATGTGTAGATCTACATGAGAGCTTTCCATAGATATATCATTTGCATTTTTGGATTACGGGTTGAAAAGCTATGCTAATTCAAAGTTGAAATGATGCAACATAGTTTATGATGCAAGGGTTGAAGATGATATGTGGTTTTGCAATTCGACCCCTGAAAGTTTTTGTTTATTACAGACCCGGTAAAAGGACATTTTTACAAAATTACACATAAGCCCTTATTTTTATAAGAAATTTGTAAACAGAAATAGAATCTGCTTTATATAAAATTACAACGAAACCGAGTTTCTAAAATTTTAAACAGACCAGTTTTGTGTAAATTTGTAGTTTAGTCTATTAAAAAATTTCTATTTTTTAAACAGACCAGTTCTGAAAATTTGCAGTTTTGACCCATTTTAGGAATATTACTGATTTGACACAATTTCTAGAAAATTACAGTTTGGCCTAGTTTTCTATAAAATTATAGTTTCACCTAAAATTTTAATTAACTGCAGTTTACCCTGTGGAAACCTCTATAAGTTATTGTTATTTCATGACATGTTTAGCATAAAATTAGTTGTAATTTTTCTGCAAATTAATGGACATGCTTAATTATTTTTTGTTAATTAGCATGCTTAATAACATGTCATGATATATATTTGAGTGGGAGATTTTAGGTTGGTAGAATATTTTTCTAGAAATTTTCTCACCTAATTCCTAGATTTTAGCATTGAATAATTTAATAATGTTAAAACTTTGTTAATGGGAGATGATTGAATGTGTTACATTTCTTTCGATTCCATGACTTAGTCGATTATTATTAAATTATTCAAGATAACTGACAAAATATTTATGAATGTGCTAGTTATTAATTATGTGTCATTTGATGTTTCTAGTTGATTATGGTCATACCAAGAGCATCGTTCTTGACCTCAATAAGGGGCGAGCGAAGAATTATGATGTTTGGCGATGCAAGATTGATATCTCGAGGAAAAGATATGCTAGAAACCATAACACAATCAGTGATTGAGCTTGAGCTGGGCAACACTGTGCAACATAGGCGTGATCAAGAAGCCTTCCAAGCTTGGAAGAGGAAGGACCGTGTTGCTCGCATATTGATGCTTTGAAGCATGAGAGATGATATCATCTTTGCATTTGAGAGGTATCGATCGACTATGGCGGTTGGGATCTTTGTTAAGCTTTAGTATGGTGGGACTTCCACTACTAGATAGTGCCGACTCACTCACGAGAGTTGTGGTTATAAAGCGCCATGATCATTGATGAGCTGACATCTTCTTGTTATGTCAAACATGATTAGCGAGTTGAGAGTGGTAGGACTTGAGCTTTCTAATGAACAACAGATTCAGGCTATCATCCATTCTCTACCTAGCTCATGAGAGCACATGCGGGTTAACCTCACCCATAATGATAACATCAATACTTTTGATGATGTTGCTCACCATGTGGAGCTCGAGGGCGATCAACTTCTAGCGAAACCAGTGGAGGCATACATGGTGAGACTAGCTCACCTGAGCACTTAGCTATCTTGTGGAAGAGGTAGAGGGAGCACCTAAATGGGGTAGAATCTTTGGACCAAATCCTAAGAAGACTAGATATGCAAAGCATGGCGTAGCTATGGCAAGAAAGAAAGACAAGATGGCTGTCACAATTGCAACAAGTTGGGTCACAAGCTTGTGAGTGGCCAGAAGGTATGTGATACAACATCCAGGCTCTATATTTGTTAGTAGTTGTTTGATGCTTCGAAACTATTCCTATTTGAACATGGGCTTCGTGACAGCGACCACATAGCAAGAAATCGGACGGCATACATGGAGTTTTGTCAGATTTCAATTGGGAGTAGACGTATTTACATGGGAAATAACTCCAGCGCAGATGTCCTTGGGATCGGCACCTGCAAATTGGATTTGCAAGGTGGACACACGTTGTATCTTCATGACGTACTGTATGCACCTGACTTCCAGCGAAGTCTTGTTTCAGTTGTAGTCCTTCTAGGTTTAGGCTTTAAATATGTGTTTGAAAATGGTTGTGTTATGTTGTATTTGGGAACTACTTATTATGGTTGTGGATATTTGTCAGATGATTTTATGGTGTTGGACATTGTTTCTATTTGTAACAATATCAGTAGTGTTATGGTCATAACCACTAACCAGTGATTAAGGAGAAAAAACGAGACAACGCGCGGATAAGCGCTTGTACGTCACAAAAACGACTCGAGCCTCGGCGCCCGCCCACAAGGCGGCGACACTACCGACCCGCCATGGTCCAATGGATGACTATCATCATAACCGACGCGAGAGGTGGTGCGAGTCGGCCCATCAACAACTCTCTCCCGCGGACGGCAGCGGTGGCGGTCGTCCGCCCGATTAACGGCAAAGAGGCCATTTCCGTCGCTCGTCCCATCCGGACGGCGGGAAACAACCAGCTATCACCTTAGGCCGCTCGCATCGCACCGGACGCGCGAAAGTGGTGCTGATCGATCCTCAACCCTTCACCCATATAACCCGTCCACCAATTGTTAGCGGCCTTTCCCAGCGATGCGGCGAGTGAGGACCCTCTTATCAGCCACCCGTCCTCGGGGCGACAGGCGGCCACGGTCGTCCCTTCCGGTTGATCACCTCGAAGAGCATCCCGAGAGGGCGGCGAGTCGACCACCGGCCTCGGCTCCCACCAACCTCATCTGCAGCGGCTTCCTCCACTCAAGCGGCGGTTATCACGGTACCGAGCCCATCAACATGGCATTAAATGCGGCGGCTGACCTCCCCATCTCTCCGGTATTTAAGGCACCTCGGACCCATGACTCTGAGCGTCAATCCCATCCATTAATGAATAGACCACACTAACCCTCAAATTACCCGCAATTCGACACTGTAAAGCCGACCCCATGGCGGACAAATAGAAGGCTGGCCAACCAGGGCTCCTGCGTGGAGAGTGACTCATCGGTGGTTCCTTAACCGATGGAAAGGCGGAAATACCCCTCAACTAGGTATAAATAACAGCGGACGGCGAACCAAGTAAGTGATCTTTTTGAGTAAATTCTGCTCCATTAGATTATCCTTTTATGACTTGGCCGTCGGAGGAACCATAGGAGATCCCACTCGCCTCTTCCACGGGTCCCTCTTCTTGCGTAGGCGAGTCCCTTGATAGTCGTGTTGGGCTTTAGGAGAGGCGGACTCGGCTCTCTTAAAGCTAAACTCACTCGAGGTTAGTGGCTGTGATTATATACATCAACGGTTTGGCCCAGTGGAGCCTCCTTTCTTCTTCTTGCAGTCATGTCAGTGAGCAATGATCTTTAGGGTCGGGGAACCTCTGGTGGGCTATGTCACCCAAGCCTCGGAGAATCCACAGAAGATCACCCAAGCCATGCAAACAACCATGCAAACCCGACTCAAAGCTTTGCGGATGACCTCTTCTTTCGCCTCCCACGCTCTCCACGGCCACGGCAAGCGCCATCGGCAACAGCGGCGGACCGGCCCTCCGCCGCCCATGCTCAGCTTCGGCGACGCCGCCGTCTGGCGGATCAGCTCCCGAGAGACTCCTCACATTGACAAGTCCGCGGAGGATGCGCCCGAGCGTGCCGTCTCACCCTGCAGAGACATCCGACCCGGCGCCAATATTGCGCCGCCCCTTGCCCGACCTCACCGCATGAAAGCCCTTCTCGGCCAAGGCTGCCTGACGCGGCCTCAAGACCTCATGCGGCGCCCGACACCATTCCCAACCGCCCACCAGCGCCGCGGCGACTACAATCAAGTGTACCCGCCCGGTCGCCCGACCATCGGAGGGAACACCCCTTCACCGACTCCATCATGAGAGCAGCGTAGAAGTTCAAGATGCCGCGATGGACAGAATGCGAGGCGATAGGGGCAGGCCCAGAACATGTCAGGACTACCACAACACCATGATCATGATCACGGTAGCGAAGCGACTATCATCCGCCTTCCGTTCTGGCGGGGGCGCCAAGCTTTGGTGGAATTATTTGGAGAAGAAATCCATTGGCGACTTGAAGAAGCTGGCCCGGAGTTCATCCACCATTTCTTGGCCAGCGCCAAGCCCAAACTCCCCTCGGTGTGCTCATCCGAGACCAAGCAAGGCCCGAAAGCCTCCGAGCCTACATCAAGAGATTCAGGCGAAGAGATTAGAAGTCGAAGACCAAGGGAGCAAAGTCGCTATGGCAGCCTCTCGTATGGGCAAGGCCCCTACGACTTGTCTAAAGCCCTCAACAAGAAGCCCATCGAGTTACGAGCACTTGATGTCCAAAGCCCACTTACATGAATATGGAAGCAGAAGGCATAAGATCGCCACGGCGCCGAAGTCCAAAGAAGGCCACGCCATCTTGGCGCCTCCTCACGACAAGGTCGGGTACCTCATCATCCTCCTCGCCAGACACCTATGCGCTCCCAGAGCCCTCCCCGCTAGGTCGGCGCCGCACTACCAAAAGAAGAGCCTGTGCACATCCCAAGGAATCCTCCTCCCAAGAACAACCGAACAAATCGGCTCGAAGGAGGGAGGACAAGAGCAGATGCTCCTCCGTTCACAGCCTCAATACCCTTTCGGGCCCCGACAAAGCCTGAGGGAGGGACTCCTCCACAAGCCCCCACACATGAGGATGCACTCCAAGCAAGAGAGATCCACTTATCTGGCCGATACCACTGAGATCAATGCCACACACCAGGACTGCCGTTCTCCGTGAAGACATTGAAGACCTCATTCAGAGAGGTTTTTGAAGAACTTGATCTATCGGGAGCAAAGACCCCAAGAGGGACGCACCACCGACCTCGCCTGATCTCCCCGCCTCGACTGCTTCGAGCACAGGAAGCCGCAAGGGAGTCGGGGTAATCAATACCATCACGGAGGTCCTACCTTGGGAGGAATCCAATAACGCCTCGAGGTATGCCAAGCATGCTTTACCGTGAACAAATGACAAGAAGCGTATGTCGATGTATCCATCTTTCACGAGACCGACTTGATGATGCCGAGATTTCATGACGCAACTTATCATCATATCACCATATTTACGCTTTAAGGTGAAGAGGATCATGATCGACACCGAGCTCATTTACATATTGTTTTGGACGCTGCTCAACCAGATGGGTATTGACAAGTCCAAACTCCGCCTGCTGTCCTCGGGATTGGTTTCACTGACATTTCAGCCTTCCAGAGGGACAGATCACCCTTCCTCACCGCAAGTGCAACCCTCGCACGACCGTGGACGCCCAGCTTGTAGTATCGACATCAAGTCGGCAAGATAATGTCATCTTCAACGCCCTCCACCACTGCAGCCATCCCGGCCCACCTATCATCGATGATCAAATTCCCGACATCGAGAGGGGTGGGGATAGTCCCGAGCTACCGTAAGAAGCCCGAGCTTGCTACTTCCACCAAGGAAAAGGAGTCAATCAGCCCCATTGAGAAGACGGCTCTCCAGCCTTGAACAGAGAGAGCGAGAGGACGACTCCAGCTGAGGACCTCCATGAGATCCCCATCGACCTGCAGAGAGGACACTCAGATCGGGTCCAACCTCTCGAACCATTACGCAGGTGCGAGAAGTTGTTTTATCTAATCTTGATGTGTTTGCTTGGAATCCGTAACATGCCGCATTTCACCCGACGCCATTTGCCACTTAACTCTCCGCCGACCGACACGCCAAGCCAAATCGACGTAAGAAGAGGCACTGGGCCCGAAAAAAGCGGCAGCAGAAAGAGGTCGAGCTGCTCCTCGAGCCGATTTCATTCGAGGTCCAATATCCCGGTTGTCCAACGCCGCCCTAGTGAAGAAGTCCAGCCAGCAATGGAGGACGGCGCCGACTTCACCGACCTTAATAAAGCATGCCCCAGGACGCTTACCCTCTTCCTCATCGATCGCTTGGTCGAATAAAGACATCGCCGAGCTTCGTTAGTTACAACCAGATCCGCGATGGTGGAGCATGATCAAGAGAAGACGCCTTTGTCACCATCCAACCTTTGCAAAGCAATGCCTTTGGTCTCAAGAACGGTAGAGCTACCATCGAGGCCGGTCAACAAGATCTTCAAGCCCCACCGGCCGCAATGTGGAAGCCTATGTGGATGACATTCGTGAAGTCGAGACTTCACATCACCGACTTGGAAGAAACCTCGCACCTCCCTCCGGCATACCATGATGAAGCTCAACCCACCAAATGTGCTTTTGGGGTACAATCGGAAAATTTCGATTTATGATCACCCGTAGGGGAATCGAAATTAACTCGAGAAGATAGCCATTGAGCTAACTCCGAGCCGCCAAGACCATGAAGGATATCCGAAGCTCAACGGAAGATAGCCTCTAGGCGCTTCCTCTCCAAGTCGGCCGAGAGAAGCCTTCCTTCTTCAAGATACCGAGGGGCCAAAGATCCCAAGAAGAAGCCGGAGGGACGAGGAGTGTCCGCCGCTTTCAGAGAGCTCAAGGTCTATCCGAGCACCAAGCCACTCTTAAGCCAACCCAATCGGGAAACCCTATATCAGATTTGGCCGCCTCGCCAGCCGCGGAGCTCGGCGCCGCTCGAGGGGAAGACCACATCCGTGGCTGCCTATGTCACTGGATCTTAAGAGCGGGAAACTCAACTACCCCTCGGTCGAGAAAGCATCCTTCGGCCTCATCACCACGCCTGTGACTTCGGCCCTACTTTCAAGCACACCCTATCGCCAGACGGACGAGCCTCCCGATGAAGAAATCCCTAGGAGCCCCACCACATCGGGAGAATGGCGGTCGACATCGAATATGACGCGCTCGAGCTCCCCATAAAGGCGCCAGCATTAGCATAGCGACTTCCTCAGAATCCACCTCGGATGGCGAAGCGCACCATGATCTCGCTGTTCTCGCTGACCGGCTCTGGCAGGCCGGCAGAAGTACACCTCCGCCATGTCCCGAAGCTCGAGACGGCCTCAAGTCGCCTTGGTGGGAATTGAGAGTAGATGGATCCTCAAATGAAGTGAGCTGGGCCGGCGGCTGCCTTGCGAGGCTCCTCAAGGAGGCCACAGAGCAGCCCATCGCCTTAAGTTCCCCCGCCAACAATGAGGTCAAGCCCTCATCGCCGCGCCAGGGTCGCCTCTGCGCCTGGCGCCGAGAGCTCGATTGTGTTGGCCGACTTCAACCTGTCGTCCATCTAACGCAAATACGCTAAGGATAAGAGGATGGCTCAAGACTAAGATTGTCAAGGACCTATTGCCTCGCCGCTTCACTTCTGTCCTCTTCAGTCCCTTCCACTGCAAGGACGCTTTGTCGGCTCTCAGACAACCAGCCTTTGAGTAGCTCCCGACCCATCCTCGCCGATACATTCCCGCGATCCCAAAGATCGCAGGTCTGCCGACGCCATGCAAACAGATGTTCTCTATGAATCCTCGGCTGGATAGACCCTATCATCCAGCTCGTGGTCCGGTCTTTACCCACCGACCCTACGGCTAAAGAGTTTGCAAAGAGCCTCCCCCGCTACCTCATGATTGACGGCCAGCCTCACCGGACGCCCCATCTAGTCACGCGAGGGCCTATCTTCTGCCTTCGACCGAATCGGTTGATTATGTTTTGAAGGAAATCCATGAAGGCACTCGCGGCAATATCCGTGGCGCAGAACTCTCGCCGTAAGATCATACGCCAGTGGATACTATCGTCGACCATTGTAGCCTACCCGTGGCTCGCCTCCAAGTGCAAGAAGTGTCAACTCTTTATGAGATTCCCGTGCCACAGAGCTAACTTCCATCTTCACTCTTCCTTTCGCCTAATGGGGATCGGATATATCGGGCCGCCCCTTGCTTCGGCAGCCGAAGTTTCGGTAGTCGACATCGACTACTTCACCAAATGGATCGGGTCCTTTGGCTAAGATCGGAGAGAACAACATCACCGCCGCTTTTGAAGTCAATCGTGATGTCGGTTCGGCGCCCCGCCATTCATCACCGACAACGCACTCGGCCAGAAATGCGATTCCAAGATTTTTGAAGAATGGGGATCAAGCTGTTCGCTTTAGAGCCCACCCTAAGTGCACGGGTCGGGCAGAGGCCGCTAATAAATGCATCCTCCAAGCTCAAGAAGAAGGCTCTGCATGGGTCAAGAATAAGAAAGAGCATCCTATGGTCATACAGATCTACTCCACAAGAGTTCAACCGGAGAAACCCCGCTCATGCTAACCCACGGAGAGCAGGCAAGAACCTCAAGGAAGTCGGCATGCCCACCATCCGACTCCAACATTTCGACACGAGGGAGGTGAATTCGATGACCGGATGTTCGACCTGTGGATGAGATCCCGCCCACCGCCACGCAGACAAGTCGCCAATCAGAACGGATCGCCCGATACTACAAATGCCAGAACCACCGAGAAGGTTCCAAGTCGGCTACCTAGTGCCGAGGAAGGCGGCCTTCACAAGGACACACACCAGCGTGGCAAGTTGGCCAATTGAGGGGCCCTACACCGCCCTTGAAGAACCACTCGAACATACCGACGTAAGCCCGATGGGAGAATCCTACAACACCCCGAACATAGAGCACCTCGAAGTTTTTCAATAATTTAATATTGTAAATTCAGTTCATTCCCTCCCAATACAATTCAAGATCATTTAATTATTGTTGTTTGTCATAAATTATGCAAGAACGCCAAAATTACTTTCTACCGAATCCAACACCGACAACCCCTCCAGCAGAAAACCGACGGCTACTCGAATTAGGAAAACCCGACCACGCCGCCGAAGTGTGCAATTTCTAGTCGATATCGGGTCGAAATGATCCTGTCCGCTTAGTAGAGTCAAGAAACCCTTCTCGCTAAAACCCAGCAAGAAACTTTTGCTTAGCCGAAGTCAAGGAACTCTCTCTCGCTTGGTCGCGACGGTGATCTTACCCATTCCACTAAGGAACGAGCCCTATTCGCCAAATAAAATTAGATTATCCTTCCTCGATAGCCGAAAGCCGAGGCCACTCGCGCTGCCACCAACCCTGTGAGGAAGCCATGTGAAAAAGACCTAGGCCCATGAAGTCCTAGGCACTCCGAACCTACGCTATTGCCTCCATTTAGTCAGCCGCTTCCCTTTCCGGAGCCGGGCCAGCTTGCTTTTTGCCTCAAAATGATCGCCCGCCAAAAGGACCTAGGTGCCACGTGGTCCTAGGCACCCGACCTACGGCCGTCCCGGGAGTCGCCGCCTCCCACGGAGCCTACCTTGCTTGCCTCTCTTTTGCCTCAAAAGACCTAGGCGCCACGTAGTCCTAGGCACCACTCCACGCCGCCCTCCACGGAAGGCCGCTGCCCACGGGAGCCGCCAGCTTGCTCTTTGCCTTAAAATGCAGATCGCCCCGGCAAAAAGACTTGGGCGCCACGTGAAGTTCTAGGTACCCACCACGCTGTCGCTTCTCCATGGAGTCGCCGCCCAAGGGAACCGACTCAGCCGGCTCCACACCCCGTAATGAAGATCAGCCTTACCAAAAGAATCACAACGAAGATCCCGGACGTAGTGGGCCTTACGCGTCCGACTCACACGAGCGGACCTAAATGCCCCCAACGTGAGACGGACCAATGTGGTGGACCAAGTTTCACTGGGCCGATTCGCCTTCGATCTACTTATTATGTTCATTGTAAGCCCAACGTGGCCCGACCCATTTTCGATCTACTTATTATGTTCATTGTAAGTCCTTACAGGGTCAATCTGCTGATCTACTTATTATGTTCATTGTGTTCCACAGGTCAATCCGCTGATCTACTTATTATGTTCATTGTAAGTCCCACGGCACCTGCTTTCTACATCTACTTAATATTCATAGTCCACCACGTGGGCTTCCTGACTGATTGTTTTAGCTTCCATTGCGAAGCCACAGGGCCGATCAGATATACCTGAGTCAACAATGTTCGCTAAGTCCCCTAGAAGTCGCCTCTAATTTCCACTAAAAGCCGATCACAAAAGAGGAAAGACTCAAGAATGAGTCGAATGGATTCCACCATCGCTAAAATGCGATCTTTCATTGATATTCCAAGCAAAAATTTACAATCGCCAAAAAACACACAAGTCCAAATGCGCTCTAGTCGCTACTCTTCAACTTCCTTCCTTCCGTCGTCCTCCTGCCGCTTCGGCCATGCCGGTGCTCCCCGAGAAAGGAGGTGCCGCAATAGTTGCGAAGTTAATGAAAGGGCACCATGGTGCAAACGTTGACCCCATGGTTTCATATCGACAATAGCCCGAAACCCATGGTTTCATATCGCAATACCCCAAACCCATGGTTTTATCAAAGACAATATCTGAACCCACGGATGCAAACAAGGCCGCTCTTCCTGAGAAACACTCGGCGCCCAACTATTCCTCATTAAACGAGCACAGTGGACGATGAGAGAACGCACTCTATCACCTGTACGCATAAAGGATTTCCTCTCAGGATGATCGAAACTCACCACGGCCAATTTGAGACCTTAAAATAACGAGAGAGACGAAATCAATCGCCAATCTAACGAGAACACTAAAAGTAATTGTCTCCCCTACTTATAACAACCCATAAATGCTAAGCCCCTCGATCAATGAGAAAATTAATAACGGAACTCGAGGCGGCACCACTCTGAAATCACAGGCTAATCACTAAAATTGCCGAACACTCTTTATTTTAAATGAGACCTACCGCCCATCCCGTAAACCTAAAAGTCAGCAATTAGAGGATGGGCTGATGATATCTCGGCCCACTCGAGACGAATGGGCTTCCCCTCAGTCCGTCGCGGACTATATCGTTTCGCTGGTCGAACCTCGACTCACCTAGGGTCGCACAAGTCGAGCCGGTTACCAATCAGCCGACCGAGCTATGACCATCGCCGACCCATTTGTCATATCGCATAAAGCGATGACGCCATTCCGCCAAAGTCGCTATTGTCACAAAGCCTAAGAAAGGGCATCACAAAAGGAGTTCGGCGAAAACGTGAAACTAAATTTTCATTCACCAAGAAAATGTATTACAAATACATGGGGACTTTCCACCAAAACAAAGCAAAGAGAATGAACAAAGTGCCGAGAGCACCTACCTCTCCTCCTCGCCGCCATCTCCCTCCTCTCCATCTCCTCCGCTCCTCGTCGTCCTCATCCTCATCAGGGTTGTCCTCGGCGCTAAGTTGCACCCCTGCCCCCTAGCTTCCAGGCCTTGCAGGACGCGCAGCAGAACCCTCCACCCTAGGAGGATATGCGAGGCTCAATGTTGAGAGAACATCCGAAGGAAGTTGGGCTTTAAGTAGTCGAGTTCTTTTGATTTAGGGGACGCTCTACTTTCCCCATGGCCCTTGCCTATACTCTTCAACAACCTCCCTTCTTGCCCTCCTCCGACGCCGCTGAACTTGCTTGCTTCGATCGACTCAAGGCCGTCTGTGCGACGATGAGCCGCTTCAACTCATCAAGAGCGACGTGAAGTTCCGCCCTCAAACTCGCAGCCCCTACTCACTCTCCAATACCCAACTTGCTTTTCCACTCGATCCCTCAGCCTTCAACCGTCTCCTGCGCGACTCTCTCTCCAGCTTATCGATGGCGGCCGCCATGTGGGTTTAGAGGTCAACGATCAGATTGCTTAGCTCTCCAGCCATGCCAGCTTATTTACGCCTCGCCAAGGGCTAACTCTTTCTCCAATCCTCTCGTCCCTTTCTCCATCCGCAAGCCTCTCCGCCAAATGGCCAACCGCTCATCGCATACTTAAAAAGTGTCTTCCCACCAGAGCCCTCTGCTTGGTAACTCAAGAGGGCCAACCCGGCGTCGGCCGAGGGTGTTCCTCCAGTCCCTATCATGAGGGAGGGTGAACTGTTCAAGCGTCAGCCGCCCCACCCGGAGAGAGGCACCACTCCTCTGTGGAGGGAAGGTCTGGATCAACCCGCTTGGGAGGGTTCTCTTTCGAATACCCTTCCCAGTCACCAACCAGCAGGATCGTAGCTCTTTTCCACCTCGAGCCCACTTCTGCAAACCTGCATGGGCGAAAGCTCTATGCCCGCATCCTTGAGTAAACCTCAAAGGTCCGCCCGAGCCGAAGTCATCCGAGATGGCAGCCCTTCCCCGACCTTTGAGTAAGCTCTTCTGAGGACGCCTCCGCCGCTGGCATGTGGCCTCCTCGCCAGCCGACCTCGCCGATGGATCGGGAATTTCGCCACCAGGACGTGACTTCGGATATGACCTCGCCAGTTGGGGCAAGAGAGGTCCCCGAGGGCAACTCTCCCCAAAGAATTGAAGTTCCCAGCGCTCCTCTTGCTCGAGAACCGCCGCTCCAGCCGTTCTCTAAAAGTCGACCCCGCCGACTTTTTCTTCTTCTTTTTTCTTGGCTGACGGCCTTGACGCAGAGAAGAGCCCTTCACCGCAACATAGACGCCAACTCTTCAAACCTTCTCTCCACTCGCTGCTACCAGAGTCGATACTTCTCCTCTCGACCTTTTTCTCATGGAGTTGCAGTCAGAGCTTTGGTCGGCGGAACCCCGCTCTTGATCTTCAACCCGCTGGGAGCTCTAGCAACTTTTCTTTTCTCGCCGACCCCGGCTGGTCGAACGAACGACAACCCCGCCCCTCAACGTTGTCGAACAAGTTGTAGCCCTTCCGCGACCACTCAATAATGACGGAACTTGTCCAGTTGCCGCCTTTCGCCAGCAGAGGGAAGATTCTTCAGCCGTTTTGTTGATCTCCGCCACGAAGCCAGTTAATTCGGCGCTGGTGCCGAAAACCCAAACAAACTTGTTCTTCCAGCCTTTGTTCGAGTCCTAATGTCAACAAACCGACCGCCACATACCGGAAGAAGAAATGGGCGTCTTTCTTCGTCAGCCTTCACCGATTTAGATTACCGAAGAGTCAAGAGTCGGCACCACCTTCACTCGATGACATCACCAAAACGCCATTATCGTAGCAATGGCGCAGGGCAACCGCAGACGGGACACCCTAAGCCGCCGCATGCCTCTTCACTTAACGAAAGGGAAGGCGCAGTCTGTCCGCGCGCCATGTATAGTGGTAGCTTATCCGCTGCCATGATCAACAATAGCCGTCCTTCTCGAAGAGAAACCGTGAAATCCTCCGGAGATCGCATCTTTCATGGAGCCCCTCCGTATCCTCTTCTCTCGCCGACCGTCAAGACTTGAGTTTGGCAATCCTTAACAAGAGGTAGAGGCGACCATGGCGTAAGACTCTTAAAAGTATTTCAGATTAAGAAGGAGACGAGTCCCTAGAAAGTGCGAAGAGAAAACCCCAAATAGTAAGGGCATATATAGACACCCAAAACGCCCACGGTCTATTCCCGACTAGCTCAACTTTGAAATCCAACTCGGATTGCCTTGATACTGAACCGCCTCTTGAAAATTGAAAACCCGCTTTGACGGCTAGAGTACCACTGACGCCAAGCCTTATCCCCTACAGTAGCCTGTTGCACTGAAAACCAAACCCGTTATTTGTCTCGGCGGGACGGCTCCACTTACCGCCCAAATAACTAATCTGACGGAGAACAAGTAATCTCAAGACCGCACTCCAACCCCCATGGGTCGGCCATCTCACTAAGACCATGCTAGCCCTTCAAGGCTGAAGCGACCAAGTCACGACGCCCAACCAATCAATTCACCAAATCGCCACCATAGAAAGCAACACAAAACACAACTACTAAAACGAAAACTCTTATCGCATTCATTTATTTGATAACGAGTACAAAATATACACACCGCCAATTACATTACAAATGAATGATTAAAACCTAAGCTACCGACCAGTCGGCCTCACTAAGAACCATCACTTGATGACCCGTCCCTTCTTCCTCCTCGGCGCCGTTGTCACCTATAGGTCGTGAGTCAGCCAAACCTTAAGATCTATCTTCCGCCTGGGCTATGAGGGTACCGGCCGGGACTGACACTCCAGCGCGGGTGTAACCATGAATGCAACCCGCTTGCGGTGCCGTGAGCGACAACCTTCCCCGCTGCATTCGCCACGCGAGATTCTTCGATGATGGCCGGCTCTTTTCTCCTGTGGACGACCTATAATCGGCCGACTCAGATACTTCGCCTTCCTCCCGCCTCTACTTAAAGATTC
Organism: Asparagus setaceus; assembly: GCA_012295165.1. Lineage (NCBI taxonomy): Eukaryota > Viridiplantae > Streptophyta > Magnoliopsida > Asparagales > Asparagaceae > Asparagus > Asparagus setaceus. Next base: position 53,063,681 of record CM022701.1, read on the forward strand.
CTTGAGTTGAGCGACTCGCTAGTCGTTCACACGGGCGACCGATTCTCCACTAACCGAGCCTTGGCGCGTCAGCGACCGCTTCTCTAGCGCAACCCGCGCCAAGTTCGCCTCTATAATTCGCCGGACGCACCCGTGTCGCCCCCACCATTCTCGGCGCCGCCGGTTCCCTAATCTCGCCAAGATCCTCTCACCGGACGCTTTTAGTCCCGTGATAACTTGGTCCTTAATCAAGCGTCCGCCACCGCCGAGCTCGGCTTGCTTAATTGAAAGTTCCTCGATAACTCCAAGGTCTTCGCTGGAGCCTCCGATGATAGATGCTCCTTTTCGCCTTTCATGCTTGGTGGCCTCGACGCGAACCGACCAAACAGCTCTTCCTCCACTAAACAACCCCCGGTCAAGTAACTCCGCAGATGATATGCAGCCGACATCGGAATCACCTTCAAAATCTCCCGGTCCACAAGTTGAACGCTCCGCGCTTTCCTTGTAATGAACTCGACCTTAATACCGATGAGCAGCATCCATATACCACGCCTATACCGATGTTCGCGATCGCTCCCCATCATGGGCCGATGGGAGAGAGTCCCCATCATCAGCTCACTCACTTTGTTCCAGCCTCCCCACCCTCAACCGCGATAGGAGGGCCATCCCTGGAACAAAACTCGCCTCCCCGACCACCGGCCGGTTCTTTTCCCCTCGGTGAGAAGCCACCTCTGGTCGACTCGCCCCGGCCTCCGATCACTCCCGCTGGATACCGCCCCACGGAGTCTCCATAGCTTCAGGGGCCACACTGTGACTCCGGGGCCGACTCCCCAGCCTGGCCGATGGTCGCCGTCCTCCCTGCTCTCGATTCTAATAACTCCTCTTCTATCGGATGCTCCACACTCTCCCGCCTCGTCTAGCACCTCTGGGACCATGGCTGGTCTTTTGCCGTGTCTCTGTAACGGGCTCACGCCCAAGGCGACACCTTCGATGTATGCTCACGCCCCATAACGGTCGCCCCAGTCCGCTTCTCTCTGTCCTCCCCGACCAGCGAACTCCCTCCAAAGACTTCCAGGCCTGTTGCCTGACCGAAGCTAACCCCTTCGATTCCTCCAGAACTCCTCATCCCGGTGGGCTCACCAACGCTCTCCCAATTATCCCCCGAAGTCCGCTTGGAGCCCTCGCCATCGGGGGCCGGAGGGGTGGAAGAAATCCCATGAAGCCGCAAGACTAATTTGTCAAGCAAAGCGCCCATTGCACGTGGCCCTGTATTGAAGGATCTCGCTCCAACTCGCCGGCTTGGCCAACAAGGGTTTAGGCTCCGGGTTTCCTAATCTCTCGCCAAGACGCGCACCCTGTTCAAGTCAGTCGCCCCGGTGACCCAAACGAACCTATCTTTCCACCCCTTGATCGACTTGGGCAAATCAAGGACGACCTTGAATTCTCACGATCCGAAGATAGTAGTGATGCGCTTTCGACCGTAATGCCGACCAAGTGGCTCAAAGACGCCATCGCTGGGTCAATCGAGCCGATAGATGATTGAAGCCGACCAATATGGCTATCAAGTTTGGCGCCATTTGTACCGGAGACACACCTAGCTCATCGAACACTTTTCCGAAAGGGATGCGCAGTAGCCGGGCCGCTCCAAGTGCTTGAGATACGAGGAGCCCTCTCGCTCACCATGGCAGCACCCCGGAGATGACGAGCTCCAACTTGTAACCCTTCGAATGTCAAACTTGAAAGCAAAGACTTCATCTGCACAGTAACCTTCGAACGGAACTCGTCAAGCCGCTGATGACGATCGGAATCCATCCCAGACCGCACCACTCACGGAGAATCGCTCAATTCGTGGATGAAGGGGAAGCGAATGCCTCCTTCTCACTCACCGCCCGCATTTATATGGTGGGACCCACTAACGCCACACCTTTTGGTGATCAACGGAGAAGATTGAAGCCCCACCCGGGCACCGCGGAAGATGAAAAGCAACCCTACCTATTCCCGAGGGCCCCACTTCGCGACCCGTATTAAACGCCAATGGCCTGAAACGCCTCGACGACATCGCCACGCCCCATCGATGAAACGCTCAACCCCCTCGAACATTCATTTCACTGGACTCGCTTCCAACCGACCTGCCAAAGGGGCCAACTGTTATGGTCATAACCACTAACCGGTGATTAAGGAGAAAAACGAGACACCGCACGGATAAACGCTTGTCGTCAACACAAAACCGACTCGAGCCCCATGCGCGCATTGACACTTACCGACCCGCCATGGTCCAATGGATGACTATCATCATAACCGACGAGAAGCGGCGCGAGCTCTGCCGCCAAGACTCTCTCCCGCGACGACGCTGAAGCGGCAAGGATTCGGCCGTCCGCCGATTAATCCGCCAAGGCCATTTCATGTCGCCGTCCCATTGACGGCGGGAGGCAACTAGCTATCACCTTCCGACCAGCTGGCTCGCCGGACGACGCCGAAGGCTGCTAGTCGTCCTCCCAACCCTTCACCCATTATAGCCCCGCCCTACCAATTGTCGGCCTTTCCCAACGATGCCATTCGTGACCCTCTTATCGCCACCCGGCCCTCGGGGATCGAAAGCTGCCTGTCGTCCCTTCCAGCTTGATCACCTCAAGAGCCCCGAGGCCGAGCCAGTCGGGCCACCCGCCTCAGCCCCACCAACCTCATCTCGGCGCTCTCCACTCAAACGATGGTTATATCACGACTGAGCCCATCAAGATCGTGATTAAATGCGCCTGACAAACCCTTAACTCCCCATCTCTCACGGCATTTAAGGCACCTCGACCCATGCAGCCTACAAGGCCGTAATCCCATCCCATTAATGGCGATAGACCACACTAACCCTCATTACCAAGCAATTGACACTGTAGAAGCCCCATAGCGGACAAATAGAAGGCTCGGCCAACCACTGCTCACACGGAGAGAAAGGGCTGACTCATCAGTGGTTCCTTAATCGATGGAAAGACGGAAATACCCCTCAACCCTGTATATATAACAACGCGGACAAATAACCAAGTAAGTGATCTTTTTGAGTAAATTCTGCTCCATTAGATTATCCCTTTATCGACTTGACCGTCGGAGGAACGGAGATCCCAACTCAGCCTCTTGATGGGAAATAAATGATTACCTCCTAAGTTGCAAGTATACAACCTTCGTTATAGTATATAAGATTATCGATCCCACGAGGAACCGGAAAGAAGGGCTTTGTTCGAGTTTTGGTTCTCAAATTATGCGTGCAATGGGGTTATTAAACATGAGAGTAAGTGGTGAACATGGTAGAGAGTGGATTGTGGATTATGCGCAAATAAAAGAAAACGAGGAAGAAATTGTGTGTGAGGAGATTAGAGAATGTGAAGGTGAATGGAGTGCAAATGAACACAAAATGAGAGTAAAAAAGATTGAGTGGGTAAATTGCAAAAGAAAACAAGATTGAGAGGAGAGTAAAGGAAAATCAAATCAAGAAGGAAAAGAAAATCAAGAAAATAAAATCAAGAACAAAGAGGCAAAATAAGAAAGTAAAGATGGAGAATTCAATTAAAGATATTGAGGAATCTAGAATTGAATCCACTAGCTAATCTCATTTATGAATTCATGAAGTATTCTCTTTTAATCACATTTCACTATAGATTTAATGGGTATAGCCTATCCTACCACTTTTAAGGCAAGCATAGACTATCCTAAAGTTCATCCAAGTAAAATTAAAACTCATGAGAAAAATAACAACGAGATAGTAATCCTAGAATTCATTAGCATACTCTATCCTACCACTTTTAAGGCAAGCATAGACTATCCAATACTTCTTCTATCAATTAGTTCTCTAGTTGATTATCCTAAGCATGATTATTTTAAGCACAAGAGAGTAATTCAAGAATCATACAATTGATTAGACTAGTTTCATGCAATCCTAAATTTCCTTCAAGGATTAGTTCCACATCATTAGAAAATAAAAGAAAGACAATAAAGATGAGAATAAGAGGAGGAGAATGAGAATTCAACTATTACAAAAAGAAAAGGAAAAATAAAAGCAAAGAAAGAAAGAAAGAAAATCTAAACTAATAGCAAGGAAAGTAAATCTAATCTATGAATTAAAGACAAGACATGAAAGTAAATTGCATAGAATTAAATTGCATGAAAGTAAATTGCAAGAAAGTAAATTGCATGAAAGTAAATCTATTCTACAAACAAGAAAATAAAGAAGAGAAAAGAAATAAAAGAGAAACCCACAATTCTAATTCATCTTCATCCTCCTTTTGGTCCTTGGACAAAGAGAAGAGAAAGGAAATTGAAGGTGAAAATTTATTTATTGTGTAATAAAAGTTACAATTTTGGAAGGTCTTCTAATTAAGAGTAACCTCCTCTCCAAATGGAGTTTTACAAAATATTTCACACTCAAAACACTCACCTCCCCCTATTTATAGCCCAACAAAGTTGATGTGAACCATGGATCAAACCTAGCCAAAAGGAGAGAAATCCACCATTAATTGAATCGTTGGAACCGACGGGCGATCGGTGGCCAACCGTAATTAACCGGTTGGCCAACCGTTATCAACCGATTGGTTCCCAACCTAATTTGTCTTTTCTTGATTTTTCTTCACGAATTTCTCTTGGATCAATTTGGTATCTTGGGCCTTGGTTTGTCTTCGATTTGGGCTTCAAATATTGGTAGAAATTCGAGAATTTGAGTTATTTGGGCTTTTATTCATTATTTCTTTATTAGCCCAAAATAAGATAAAATGATTATTAGTAATATCGTTATTCATATAACATAGGTAATAAGGGTATATTAAAATGTGATAATCAAATACCCCCACACCTAAACTTTTGCTAGTCCTCTAGCAAAGAAAATAAAAGAAAATCTAACTCACTTTCTCTAGAATCGCGGTTGTATTTAGCACATACAACAAGCCTTTAAACCCCTAGGTTACCCTAGTGGACGAGTTGTAGTCTCGTGAGGGTTTGCGTGAATATACCCACAAAATTCAGTCAACTTGCCAATTTAAAGAAGTTAATAAAATAATTAATTCATTTGATATCTTCAAACATTCCAATTGAAGTTGGTTAATACTCAAGAGCGTTTTTATCATAACTCCAATGTAATTTTCTTAAGAAAATCCTTTCATTATAGTTATACAAAATCAAGTTTAACTCAAAATTTAATTTGAAAGTTTTGAAAAGAACATGCTAACTCTTTGTTTTAAACAGACTTCAAGTCTTTAAATCCATTTAATTTTTCAAGAACATATACAAATATAACTATATATAAAAATATGATTAGTATGAATTTTTTTTTATTCCTTGGTGGTTTTGTTCTTTTAATCGAGCTTTCTAAGTGATCATTTAGCGAGTTTTGGGCCAATGAATCCCAACCCATTGGGCTTAGGTCATTAAGCATAGAAATACTCCTCGGGCTTAATTACTCAGTCAACTTAGGCTTAGTAAAATAGAACCACCAATGATTTTAAGAGAATTTTTCTTCTTTTTGTATAAGTTAGTATATATGTATATGTATATATATTACTGAACAATATTTGGATCAAGACAACTTGAAAAATTATTTTCAACTCTAAGTTAGGCATGCAAAAATTCCATTACTTTAATTAAAAATCTAAGTTAAAACTTAAGTAAAGTATACTACTAGAAAATCATTTCTTAAGAAATTTATTTGGAGTTGTCATAAAAGGTAAACTTGAGTATAGAACTAACTAAGGATTAGAAGACTTAAATTCTATCAAATTGATCAATTATTAATCAACTCTATTAAGTTGGCAAGTGACTATTTTTTTTTATGATGAAAAGAAGGAAAAAAATGACATAAAAGAATGGTAAGAAAAAATAACTAAGATAAAGATAAAATGACTAATTCCCACCCCACACCTAAATTTTGCATTGTCCTCAATGCAAATTCTAATATGCACAAAGTAAAAGCAGATAAGAATGGAAGCACTTACATTTGTTCGATTAGACTTGAACAATGATAAAAGTGCGTAATTACCTTTGGTATGAGAAGGTGAAGTCAAAATTTTATTCTCTCTTTTTTCATTTTTTTTTCATATTGAAAAGAACAAGAAACTCTCACATGAGAGAAGAATAAATTCTTTTATTATTATGAGACAAAAAATAAAAATGTAGAATAAAAGATGAAACATGAGAAGCTCATTCTACATTAAATCCTACCTTATTCTGAAAATTCTACCTCGAAATTTAAAGAATTTCAAAATGATATAATCAATGATGTTCTCAAATTCGAAAATTCCAAGGGTTGCAATGTGTTTTGCGACAAATTAAGGTAGGTCTTATTGGTGTTATGCATTTTGAACTTAGATTCGTTATTAACAAAAATTTCATCAAAATGAAATCTTGTTGTTTTCCATTTTCAAAAATCTAAGTTCATTGATAAAGGGTTCTTCAAATGTTGGCTTCAAGATGCATGTATTCAACGTAATTCTCTCGATTCGAAGGACTTGATTATTAACACGGTTACATTTGTTGTGAATGGATTGCATTCACTTGATCTTGAAAAGTTGAACTTGCCCGCGTTCCTTGGATTGCTCACGGGTTGACTGAAATGATCCTTTCTCTCTCTTACTTATAGCTAGTTGACCAAGCTTTGGGTTTCTAATCTAGCTATGGCTTGAGTGTTGGAGTTGAGAATTTGTCTGTTGATTGCATAAAGGAGTTCATCGTGCTAGATGTTTGAGTCAACAAGTTAGGTGAGTGCGTGTAGAGGTTTTAATCAAGGCTTCCAAACCCCTTTCAAAACATTAAGGCGTTTCTCAACATTTGAAGGAATATGATTTGTAGATTGATGATGAGGAAATGATTTGGAAATGGTGATTTGGTTGTGGAAAGTTGGTTTGAGAGCTGAAAGCTGCGTTGCCTAGGGAATTGTTGGTTTGAAGAGGGTAAAATTTTTATTTCAGAAATTACCACGATTCCATGCAAAATTAGGATGATTTTTCCAACCCGGATTATAGGTTGGAGAAAATGGATCATGTCGGATCTTTGGAATGCAGACATTCATCGTTCTAGAGATTAAGTATTTCCTAAGAGTGGACATTGCTCAAGCATGGGCGTAGAAAGATAGTTATGACAACTGGCTGAAAACTTGATTGATTTGAGCGGGCTCGTTCTTTGGTTTCTAAAGTTTCTAACTCAGCGTGAATTGTAGCCATCTTAGCCCGAGGCTATGTTTGACTCTAAGGAAGGACCTCTAGAATTGGATTGGTGATGAATCAGATGTTCCCACTTGCATAGTTTTCTCGGATAAATTCTCTAAAAGTCCCAAGCTTCATCGGCATTTTTCTTCATAAAATCCCCTTGACACATTGACTCTAAGAAAGTTTTGAAGAATAATCCAATCCTTCATAAATGATTTGGCATAATCGCCACTTTTCAAGACCATGGTGAGGACATTGGATAAGAAGATCTTTGAATTTGTCAAAATACTTCCAAAAAGGTTCTCCCGGGACTATTTTAAAATTTTGAATGCTTTGTTTCTAAGCTTGACCGTTTTGTGGATAGGAAAGAATTTTTCGGAAAAACTTTTACAAATTCACCCAGTTGAGATGGAATCGTGGGCAAGCTATCTGACCATTTTTGGCTTTGTCCTTAAGGGCAAATGGAATAAATCGGAGTTTGATCGCATCTTCGTTAAGTCCCTCATCTTAATCATGAGGCAAACTTCTTCAAATTCGGAGATAAAGATGTATCGTCTTGGTTTCGACTCTAAGAATTTGGGAAGCATGTTTATGAAATGCGGTCTAAGTTCAAAATTGGTTCCATTTACCTCGGGAGTTTTATGCAAGAGGGATTGCATTTCTAGTGGGGTAACAAACATCTTGAAGAACGTGGGTTGGTATTAGCCATTTCGTTTGGTTCAAGAGATGAATCAAAAGCGAATTAAGCGATTAGTATTATCCCTAACCCAAGTTTGCATACACCAAAATCAAAAAAATTTTTTATTTGAAAAGGATAAGAGAAAAATTAAGAAGATGATGAAAAAAAATAAGGAAAAACTAACTAAAAATAAATCAAGGCAATCACTTTCCAATCACCTAACTCTAGGGTTAAGCCTAAACTTGACTTAGACCGGCTCTAACCAAAATTCCCTTAGTGAAAAGATCAAAGTTTACTTGGGTAATTAGCCGTGGGATAGTACTAGAGGAGATCAAAGATCAATTAAGTACCTCTTTCCTTTCGGGCTATACATAACCCTAAACCTTGCCTTAGACACCAATTAATCCAAATAAACTTGGACCGGTTCACTTAAGAAATTATTGTTCCTTAATGAGCTCGAATCCTTAGGGGCCAACGTCTAATCAAATTTTAAGAGGCTGGGTAAGTGTAGTGAGAATTAGTGATTTTTGGGCTAAGGAAAGGGTGATGAAATCCCTCACCTTATCTTGATTAGTGGATTTTGCCCTTAAAATATTTTCAAGTGTGTGCCAAGTCAAGATGCTCAAATCACTTTGGTGAATTCCTACTATTATATGAAATGCAACCCTAAGAATTAAAAGCAACTAAAAGGATGCAAAAAAAACAAAAATCTTTTTTTTATTATGGTCGACAATAAAAAATGAAGTTTATTAGATTCGACAAGGGGAAAAAATCCTTTATTTTTTTTATTATTATTTTTATCCTAATTGTCTCTTAATGTATATGAACTATCTAAAGGGTGGAATTGAAAATATTAGATAGAGAAGTTACCCATAAAAAACAATGCAAAGCCTCGTTGGAGGCAATTCTTCAATCTTGAATCTTCAACTCTTGATCTTCAAGCTCCAAGTTCCTACACAAAAGAAAACACACAAAATAAAACCAAACTTAATGAAAATCCTACTTATGCAAATGGCGGCCAAAACTTGATGGGAAATAAATGATTACCTCCTAAGTTGCAAGTATACAACCCTTACTTTGGTGAATTCCTACTATTATATGAAATGCAACCCTAAGAATTAAAAGCAACTAAAAGGATGCAAAAAAAAAAAACAAAAATCTTTTTATTTTTTTTATTATGGTCGACAATAAAAAATGAAGTTTATTAGAGTTAGACAAGGGGAAAAAATCCTTATTTTTTTTATTATTATTTTTATCCTAATTGTCTCTTAATGTATATGAACTATCTAAAGGGTGGAATTGAAAATATTAGATAGAGAAGTTACACAATGCAAAGCCTCGTTGGAGGCAATTCTTCAATCTTGAATCTTCAACTCTTGATCTTCAAGCTCCAAGTTCCTACACAAAAGAAAACACACAAAATAAAACCAAACTTAATGAAAATCCTACTTATGCACCGTTCCCGACAGCGGCATCAAAACTTGATGGGAAATAAATGATTACCTCCTAAGTTGCAAGTATACAACCTTCAAGTTATAGTATAAAGATTATCGATCCCAGCGGGAAAGTAAGCGAGGGCTTTGTTCGAGTTTTGGTTCTCAAATTATCTTGGCACAATTAGGGGTTATTAAACATGAGTAAGTGGTGAACATGGTAGAGAGTGGATTGTGGATTATGCATAAATAAAAGCGAGAAAAGAATTGTGTGAGGAGATTAGAGAATGTGAAGGTGAATGGAGTGCAAATGAACACAAAATGAGAGTAAAAAGATTAGAGAGTGTGAAGTAAATTTGTGCAAAAGAAAACAAGATTGAGAGAGAGGGAGAGTAAAGGAAAATCAAATCAAGAAGGAAAATCAAGAAAATAAAATCAAGAACAAAGAGGCAAAATAAGAAAGTAAAGATGGAGAATTCAATTAAAGATATTGAGGAATCTAGAATTGAATCCACTAGCTAATCTCATTTATGAATTCATGAAGTATTCTCTTTTAATCACATTTCACTATAGATTTAATGGGTATAGCCTATCCTACCACTTTTAAGGCAAGCATAGACTATCCTAAAGTTCATCCAAGTAAAATTAAAACTCATGAGAAAAATAACAACGAGATAGTAATCCTAGAATTCATTAGCATACTCTATCCTACCACTTTTAAGGCAAGCATAGACTATCCAATACTTCTTCTATCAATTAGTTCTCTAGTTGATTATCCTAAGCATGATTATTTTAAGCACAAGAGAGTAATTCAAGAATCATACAATTGATTAGACTAGTTTCATGCAATCCTAAATTTCCTTCAAGGGATTAGTTCCACATCATTAGAAAAAAAAGAAAGACAATAAAGATGAGAATAAGAGAGGAGAATGAGAATTCAACTAATTACAAAAGAAAAGAAAAATAAAAAAAAAAGAAAGAAAGAAAAGAAAATCTAAAAATAGCAAGGAAAGTAAATAAAATCAAGAACAAAGAGGCAAAATAAGAAAGTAAAGATGGAGAATTCAATTAAAGATATTGAGGAATCTAGAATTGAATCCACTAGCTAATCTCATTTATGAATTCATGAAGTATTCTCTTTTAATCACATTTCACTATAGATTTAATGGGTATAGCCTATCCTACCACTTTTAAGGCAAGCATAGACTATCCTAAAGTTCATCCAAGTAAAATTAAAACTCATGAGAAAAATAACAACGAGATAGTAATCCTAGAATTCATTAGCATACTCTATCCTACCACTTTTAAGGCAAGCATAGACTATCCAATACTTCTTCTATCAATTAGTTCTCTAGTTGATTATCCTAAGCATGATTATTTTAAGCACAAGAGAGTAATTCAAGAATCATACAATTGATTAGACTAGTTTCATGCAATCCTAAATTTCCTTCAAGGGATTAGTTCCACATCATTAGAAAATAAAAGAAAGACAATAAAGATGAGAATAAGAGGAGGAGAATGAGAATTCAACTAATTACAAAAGAAAAGAAAAATAAAAGCAAAGAAAGAAAGAAAGAAAATCTAAACTAATAGCAAGGAAAGTAAATCTAATCTATGAATTAAAGACAAGACATGAAAGTAAATTGCATAGAATTAAATTGCATGAAAGTAAATTGCAAGAAAGTAAATTGCATGAAAGTAAATCTATTCTACAAACAAGAAAATAAAGAGAAAAGAAATAAAGAGAAACCCACAATTCCTAATTCATCTTCATCCTCCTTTTGGTCCTTGGACAAAGAGAGAAAAGGAAAGGGGTGAAAATTTTATTTATTGTGTAACAAAGTTACAATTTTGGAAGGTCTTCTCAATAAGAGTAACCCTCCTCTCCAAATGGAGTTTTACAAAATATTTCACACTCAAAACACTCACCTTCACCTATTTATAGCCCAACGAAGTTGATGTGAACCATTGGATCAAACCTAGCCAAAAGGGAGAAATCCACCATTAATTGAATCTTTGGAAACCGATCGGTTGGCCGATCGGTTATGCTGATTAATAACCGGTTGGTCAACCGATTAGTTCCCAACCAATTTGTCTTTCTTGATTTTTCTTCACGAATTTCTCTTGGATCAATTTGGTATCTTGGGCCTTGGTTTGTCTTTAGATTTGGGCTTCAAATATTAGTAGAAATTGAGAGAATTTGAGTCATTTGGGCTTTTATTCATTATTTCTTTATTAGCACGCAAAATAAGATAAAAATGATTATTAGTAATATCGTTATTCATATAACATAGGTAATAAGGGTATAAAAATGTAATTAAAATGTGATAATCACCTCTTCCACGTCCTTCTTCTTCTAGCGAGTCCCTTGATCCAGTCAGTCGGTGGCTTTAGGAGAGAAGGACTCAGCTCTCTTAAAAGCTAAACTCACTCGAGGTTAGTGGCTGTGATTATATACATCAACAAGTAGTTATTTTTCTTTTATTGCCTCTTCTAGCAATAATGCGTGATGATTTAAAATTGCATGAAAGTAAATTGCAAGAAAGTAAATTGCAAGAAAGTAAATTGCAAGAAAGTAAATTGCAAGAAAGTAAATTGCATGAAAGTAAATTGCATAGAATTAAATTGCATGAAAGTAAATTGCATAGAATTAAATTGCATGAAAGTAAATTGCAAGAAAGTAAATTGCATGAAAGTAAATTGCATGAAAGTAAATTGCATAGAATTAAATTGCATGAAAGTAAATCTAATCTATGAATTAAAGACAAGACATGAAAGTAAATTGCATAGAATTAAATTGCATGAAAGTAAATTGCATAGAATTAAATTGCATGAAAGTAAATTGCATGAAAGTAAATCTAATCTATGAATTAAAGACAAGACATGAAAGTAAATTGCATGAAAGTAAATTGCATAGAATTAAATTGCATGAAAGTAAATTGCATGAAAGTAAATCTAATCTATGAATTAAAGACAAGACATGAAAGTAAATTGCATGAAAGTAAATCTAATCTATGAATTAAAGACAAGACATGAAAGTAAATTGCATGAAAGTAAATTGCATGAAAGTAAATTGCAAGAAAGTAAATTGCAAGAAAGTAAATTGCAAGAAAGTAAATTGCAAGAAAGTAAATTGCATAGAATTAAATTGCATGAAAGTAAATTGCATGAAAGTAAATTGCAAGAAAGTAAATTGCATAGAATTAAATTGCATGAAAGTAAATTGCATAGAATTAAATTGCATGAAAGTAAATCTAATCTATGAATTAAAGACAAGACATGAAAGTAAATCTAATCTATGAATTAAAGACAAGACATGAAAGTAAATTGCATAGAATTAAATTGCATGAAAGTAAATTGCATAGAATTAAATTGCATGAAAGTAAATTGCATAGAATTAAATTGCATGAAAGTAAATTGCATGAAAGTAAATTGCATGAAAGTAAATCTAATCTATGAATTAAAGACAAGACATGAAAGTAAATTGCAAGAAAGTAAATTGCATAGAATTAAATTGCATGAAAGTAAATTGCATGAAAGTAAATTGCAAGAAAGTAAATTGCATGAAAGTAAATCTATTCTACAAACAAGAAAATAAAGAAGAGAAAAGAAATAAAGAGAAACCCACAATTCTAATTCATCTTCATCCTCCTTTTGGTCCTTGGACAAAGAGAAGAGAAAGGAAATTGAAGGGTGAAAATTTTATTTATTGTGTAACAAAGTTACAATTTTGGAAGGTCTTCAATTAAGAGTAACCCTCCTCTCCAAATGGAGTTTTACAAAATATTTCACACTCAAAACACTCACCTTCACCCCTATTTATAGCCCAACGAAGTTGATGTGAACCATTGGATCAAACCTAGCCAAAAAGGAGAGAAATCCACCATTAATTGAATCTTTGGAAACCGTCGGTTGGCGATCGGTTAATAACCGATTAATAACCGGTTGGTCAACCGATGGTTCCCAACCAATTTGTCTTTTCTTGATTTTTCTTCACGAATTTCTCTTGGATCAATTTGGTATCTTGGGCCTTGGTTTGTCTTTAGATTTGGGCTTCAAATATTAGTAGAAATTGTGAGAATTTGAGTCATTTGGGCTTTTATTCATTATTTCTTTATTAGCCGCAAAATAAGATAAAATGATTATTAGTAATATCGTTATTCATATAACATAGGTAATAAGGGTATAAAAATGTAATTAAAATGTGATAATCACCTCTTCCACAGGTCCTTCTTCTTGCTGTAGGCGAGTCCCTTGATCGGAGTCAGCGTCGCTGGGCTTTAGGAGAGAAGGCGGACTCCGCTCTCTTAAAAGCTAAACTCACTCGAGGTTAGTGACTGTGATTATATACATCAACAAGTAGTTATTTTTCTTTTATTGCCTCTTCTAGCAATAATGTCTGTGATGATTTAAAATAGCATGCTAGATTAGGATATATTGGACAAGAGAGAATGAAACAGTTAGCTCGAGAGAGTCTTCTTGGCCCACTCGCTAAAGTTGACTTACCTACTTGTGAGCATTGTTTGGCTGGAAAAACAACAAGAAAACCATTTGGCAAAGCTGTGAAAGCCACAATACCCCTGCAGCTTATTCATTCGGACATTTGTGGCCCAATGAATGTGAGGGCAAGACCTGATGCATCATATTTCATCACATTTGCAGATTATTTTACTCGATATGGTCATGTCTATTTGATCTCCCACAAGTCAGAAGCATTAGGTTGCTTCCAATGCTATATTAGATTGGTTGAGAATCAATTAGACGGAAGAGTTAAAGCTCTTAGAATTGACCGTGGTCGTGAATATCTATCTTAGCAATTTAAGAAATTGTGTGATGAAAAAGGGATAGCAAGATAGCTAACTATTCCTAGAACTCCGCAACAAAATAGTTTTGCAGAGAGGAGGAATAGAATCCTTCTTGACATGGTTAGATCGATGATGGCGCAAGCTAATTTACCTATCTCTTACTGGGGAGATGCATTATTGACTGCAGCCTACATCCTTAACCGTGTGCTCTCTAAGTCTGTACCTTCCACTCCACATAAGCTATGGACCAGCAAAAAACCTGATTTAGATAATTTGCGGCCATGGGGATCAGCAGCTTTTGTTCACCAAACTTCTCATAGGTATGGGAAGTTGGGTCCAAAGGAAATAAATGTATCTTTATTAGATATCCTGAATATTCTAAGGGATATATTTTTATTGGTGAAGAAGCTGATGGAAGTGTGACAGAAATTGAGTCACGAGATGCCACCTTCCTAGAGGAGGATTTTTCTAGCAGAGGCGAGGTAACTAAGAATTTTTGATTTTATGAATTGGAAGTTCCAGATTCTGTCACTCATGACAAATCAATTGAGGGAATAGATGAAATTCCTCGCCCTCACGTGGCTAGTGGGAGCGGCACATCTGGTCGCCCAACTCCAGTGGAGCGAAATCAAGTGAAACCTCAACCACGTAATAGTGCTAGAGGTAGGATCCCTCATCGTCATTTTGAGATTGAGGGGGAGGCCTTCATGATAGATCCAATGGATGATGAAGAGCCTAAAACTATTCAGGAAGCTCTTACAGGCCCCACTGCTAGGGAATGGATCAATGCAATGGAGGAAGAAATGGAGTCTATGAACAACAATCATGTTTGGGACTTGGTTGACCTTCCGCCTGGGTGTAAAATAATTGGGAACAAGTAGGTTCTCAAAATCAAACGCAAAGCAGATGGATCTATTGATAAGTATAAGGCCCGTCTTGTGGCTAAAGGGTATACTCAAAAGGAAAGAATCGATTATGAGGAAACATTCTCACCTGTTGTTAGGTTTTCCTCGATTCGTCTCATTCTAGCCATTGTCGTAAATATGGATCTAGATCTCTATCAAATAGATGTAAAAAACTATATTTTTCAATGGAGAATTGGATGAAGAGATCTATATGGACCAACCTGATAGCTTCATGGTTGAAGATCAAGAGCGCAAAGTTTACAAGCTCTGTCGATCTATCTATGGCCTAAAACAAGCTTCAAGACAGTGGAACCTCAAATTTCATCGAACCATCTTAGCAGATGGATTTACGATGATGGAGGAGGATCATTGTGTGTACATCAAGATGTCTGGAGATAGTTTTGTGATCCTATCTTTATATGTGGACGACATACTTTTGGCTAGAAATAAAAGGGAGTTGATTGATACCACTAAAATGTGGTTATCCTTCAATTTTGAGATGAAGGATATGGGTGAGGCTAGTTATGTTATTAGAGTAAAGATTATTAGAGATCGCTCTAAAAGACTACTTGGTTTGTCTTAAGAAGATGCTTGAGCGATATCAAATGCATAACTGCAAACCCATAGATACTCCCATGGAGATAAATTTGGGCCTAAGCCTTGATACGGGTCCTAAGACTCCAGAGAAAAAGGAAAAGATATCAAGAGTTCCCTATTCCAGCGTTGTCGGAAGTCTCATATACTCTATGATGTGTACAAGACCCGACATATATTATGATGTTGGACTTGTCAGCCGATTTCAGGAAAATCCAGGACCTGCGCATTGGAAGGTGGTCAAGAGGATTTTGAGATATCTCAGAGGGACATCAGACTACATATTGTGCTACTATGGTAGAGATTTGCGCTTAGTAAGTTACAATGACGCTGATTGGGGAGGTGATCTAGATGAGCGCAAATCCATCAGGGTATGCTTTTCTGCTCAACAATAGCGCCATATCTTGGAGCAGTAAGAAGCAATCTTGTGTAGTCTTATCTACCATGGAGACTGAGTACATAGCATGTTTTGAAGTAGTGCAGGAAGCTATTTGGTTGAGGAGATTTTTGCAGCATTTAGAGATTGTCACTGATGCATATGATCTTGTGACAATCAACTGTGATAGTATTGCTGCACTTGACTACTCCAAGGATCCCAAGTATCATGGGAAAACCAAGAACATACAGCTGAGATATCACTTCATCAAAGACATGATGGCACAGACGGAGGTGGTCTTACAACATATTTCTACGAGTCAGATGGTTGCAGATCCATTTACCAATCCTATTACTAGGGATTTGTTTGTTTCACATGTTAAATACCTAGGACTGCATAGAATATCACTGTACTTATGATTTGTAGACTACTATATGATTTGTATTATGAGATGATACATTTGTTGCACTTGTATGATTGATTAAGCTGAGTAGATATATATTCACATATATTTGTGGCACAAAGTATCATTTGGCAACTAACATATTCTAAGAAGTATGTCAATACGTTAAGGTTAGCTCTCTCACACGAGCAATCACCTTTTGGCATTGATGAAGCGAGCAAAGATGAGACATAAGTTAGTTATAGTGCTAAGAAAGCGAGTATAACTCAAAACTTAATGTCGCCTTGGTAAGGACCAAGATGAGGCTTTTAAGAGAATAAAGAGCCGACATGAACATTTCCCCACCATTCATGAAACCTATACATAATGCCAGGTACGAGAAATTTATTTGGCGTTGTTGAAAGTGAACAAATGAGTATCTCGAGTTAAGCGCTTATGACGCGACTGAACTAAGACTTGTATGGTGCTTAGAGTTTAAGACATACACTCTAAATTGGTAGAGTTCTCCACCGTAGCATGCATTTCATACTGCATGTGCTTAGCGACCAAATAAGAAAGTGAGTGAATGGGTCCCTGCTTTCTCAATGTGTGAGTCCTAAAGATAAAAAATAATCTCATTTGTACCCCATGTGACTTTTGACTATGTCATGATGTGGAGAGTTAATGATAGCTACTCTAGTGTGTTACCTATGGTCATGATTGATTTGGCCTAACGGGACATTACTTGGCAAGTAGTTAGCTTGAGACTAAGTGGTATGAGCGTGAAATGAAGATTAATTTGGAATTACACACATCACTTGTATTCACCGGCTAGCCAGTTGTGTCACTTTAATGCAAGCGGACACAACTGTGGATACATGTGAAATTTAGAGAGGATTAAGCATGGATCTAGTGAGGGATTTAGATACACTTAATTCTGTGTAACCAAATAAGTCTGGGGTGCTGCGATACACTATTATTTAATTGCTTTCTTGTTTTCAGGTTTATGTCTCCATCCTGACCCTAATGAGTTTCTAGTTTGGAGCTCCCAAGTGCAATTGTATTCGCTGGTCGCATGACTCATTTGTTTGTATGAACTTGAATCAAAGTTTGGCTATTTCAACGTGACGGAGGTTGGTTATGCCCGTCATGTACTAGTGGGAGATGTAGGACGTGGGGGAGTATAGTTACGCCCACAACAGCATAACCCCTCCATCATGGGTGGTTATAGCAACTAACCATGCCCCAACCAAAGCCTACAAAAGTTTCTCTCCCTCTCTCGTGAACAGTGTGCCTAGAACTCTAAAGAGTGCTTATGAGAGTGCACAGTAAAGAATAAAAACTATAGGCATCAAAACTTGTGAGTTGTAGAGACATTTGAGTTGTGGATTATATCCTTGTTTCCTCTTGGTAATCAAGGGTTCAACGGCGAAGGTCGTGGAGCACGTGATTCTAGCCGGCGGCCATAAAGATCCTAGAACGCTTCGAAATGGTAACATTCTTAATTTCGCATTTCCGATTCGATGATTATCCTCTAAATTCTAACAATGAAGATTTGGGGTACTTATTTCAAAATAAATGAGTTTTAGGGAACCAATATCTCAAAAACCCATTAATTAATTGCAGCAGTATATTATGTAATTTATGTACCAAATATAGTATGTATATTATAATATATTATGTGTATATGATTTTGAGAAACTATCATTAATCGCACTAGTATATCATGTAACGCCCAATGGCAAACAGTAAACAGTGAACAACTAATTAATATTCTTATCAGACCTTACAATATACGCTTGAAGGGTTAGGCTTTACTCAGATATTTATCCACGAGATCATGGTTGGTATCTTTTTTTTTTTTTTTTAAACAAGAAATACAAAGTCCAAATAACCTAGGAAACAATAAACTGGACAGTACACAAGCTTACTAATACAACTCAATCAAAAAGGTAGAAAATAGACTGCAAATGACTCTCGCCTTTGACGACATGAGCAAACACCTTACGCTTAATATCCCGAACCAATTTGCGTGCGAAAACTCTGCTATTTCTTTCACACCATATACGATACACACATGTAGAAATAGAGGCCATCGTCACTTTCCTTCTCTAACAGACTTGCCATGTAATCTAGAGTAGCACCAGTTAAGAATATCACACCATAACAGTGGAAAATGAGAATAACTATTCCTTAACCTCACCTGATCCCAAATAAAAGAAGAGAACAAGCAAAGAAAAGGTTAGTAGATTCCTCCTCTCGTAGGAACAAACATCATTGGCGGTCCTGGATAATCCCAAATATCACAAGCTTATCATGAATAAGCAATTTCCTTGCAGATAGCCACGCAACAAATCTATCCTTAGGAACATTTAAAGGAGACCAAACCAATAAACTCCAGGTAGCATGAGCAGTATCATCGTAGGTAACCTTGTGTACTAGAGAAATCTTTACCTGATCATTAACCGAGCAATTAGAAAGATTAAGCTTGCAAGCATCACCAGAACCCTAGAATTGCAAGAGATGATTCCTAACTTTCAATTGCCAATCATCACCACTCCTTGCTAGAACATTCCAAATATCATGATTCTTGAGGTAAGATTCATGTACTCACTTAATCCACAAGGAATCTTTTTCACATTGAATTCCCCAAATTAATTTAGCAATAGTTGCAGAGTTCCAACCTCAAGCATTATAAATGCTAAGACCACCTGAAGATTTTGATTTGCATACCTTCTTCCAAGCAAAAGAAAGATTTTGTTATCACCTCCTCCATAGAGATATTTGTTGATATAAATGGAATATTGAAGGATTTATGTAAAAATATGCTAAGGAAGGATACCATTTATATGGTTGGATTCCATAGATGAAAACGATTAATTAGTAGTATGTCAGTATTAGTCCCACATTGACTAATTGAATGTGTTTTAAGAGATCTAAATTAACATACATGTTATATTTATAGTATAACAAAGATGTTAAAATGCACACTTGTGTTGCCATGCTAGCGGCGTGCTGTGAGTCCAAGTGAGTTGGTCCATGTCTTGGTCAGTGCGCATGGTCCGACATTCATGTTGGCGTGTGCACTTTTTGCATGCGCAGCATTATTCTAGCCTAAACATTTTGTACGTTATGAATGTTACATGGTTTGAATGATAGTTAATGCAGATGTTACAAACGTTGCAGCAACTGACCATTAGTGTCATTCAAAGTCTTGTCTGGCCCCTCAGCTCACCAGAACCTTACATAAAGAGCCTCCACTGTCCATTTGAAGAACACCAAAAATCAAACTCTCTACTTGATTTTCTTCTGCAATACTCTAATTCTGTTATTTAGCTGCTGGTTTTGAAGACTCCAGCAAAGTGAAGTGGGCTTCTTTGGACTGCAGTCGTCTCATCCTTAAAAGTATTGTGCAAACCCAATGCTACCGTAGGTGGGGCATAATTTCTTCAAGGCTAGTCCTCTATTCAGAGGACGAACATCTCCTAAAATCAAGCTAGTCATATTGATTGCGAACTCCTGGAGATTAATTTTTCCCTTTTGGGTATGCTATCGTCTGTTAATCCTAGTCTCTGAAGACTCAAGAACCTGGTTAAGGCGATTAAAGACTGATTCCTTCGCAGGAACGAATTTGCACTAGCAATTCATTTGAACTGTCATGACGATTTCTTTTAGGGTCGTACAATGCTGACATTGGCACACCCTTTTAAGAGAAAGAAACTCTCTTAGATCAGGAATTCTGACTTGGCTTAGGCAGTTGCTCTTTTTGGTAGCAACTTTGCCTGTTTGGATTTTAACAAGCAAACGTCACCTGTGACGATGTTGCTTTGATCTATGAGTGGTATGGTCAGCCAAATCCTCATCACAAGTCAGAGCTTGTGATTTGGATGAAGAATCACTGTAGGTGATAATTTTAGATGGAGGATTACCCCCGGGTCTTTGCTCCTTTTAAAGAAGCATAGCGAGCATCGCGAGATGTTTTAAAGTAAACCCCTAAGGGGGTTGTGGACTGATGTCTAAAATTAGAAGGCGTATGAATGCCTTGACTCTCAGCGGAGACGAGAGTCGACGCTTCCCCACTTTGGGCAAAGTTCATCTAGCTTCTAGCGAAGCCAAGACTGTTGTCGGTAAGAGTCGCCTTCTTTGGAGCGAGGGTCGAATTTGACCCTGCTTTTGCACTGCGGTGAATCCTAGGCAACTTTTGGCTGTGGTCATGGATGATTTGTCAGAGGAAATGAATTCTTTAAACTTTACTTCGTCAAACTTAATGACCGGCGATTCAGAAAAGACCCTAAGGCCTTATTGTCGGACTGCGACACGATCTTCTCTTCGGTTGAAAAAGTAGTCAACAGTAGAGTTGTTATCCTATTTCAGGTTTCAAAATTATAACTGACTCAAGATTATAACTTCAAGATTATAAGGAAATAAGAAAAAAAATTTAGAGGCTGAGTTCTTTTCCGTGTACCGATGGAGCGTCGTTCTTGTACTCCATTGACGGTCCGACGAAAGCATTGAGTCTTCTGTTGGTTAACAGTTGCCGAAGCTCTTTTGAATATGCCGAGTGTGGATGTCAAGTGTGTAAAATTGCCAAGTTTCAGGTGCCCAAAAATGAGCAATCTCCTCTCCTCTTATAAGCAAAGAGAGAGAGTTAGTGGCCATTAAATATAGATTAAGTAGCCATTAACTTAATAGATAATAGGGAGAACCATTTTCATAAAAATAGCTCTTGAAATGATCAATGGTGAGGTTCACCTATAACGGTCGAAGGTGAAGCTCGCTGAGCAGCTTTGGGCGAAACTCGCTGAGCAGTTTTGGGCAAATCTTGCTGAGCAGTTTTGGGCAAAGCTCGTTCTAGCGAAATTTGCCAGAATGTGGGCAACCCACTTCCCTTAGGGTATAGATGACATGATCCACGTGGGTCTTTTGGGCAAAGTTTGCGTGAGGCTTGGGTGAACTTCGCTATTGTTTTGATAGGCTTTGTCATGTGCTTGTGCTTGGACCCACATGAAGTGTTTAACTCATGGGCGTTTACTTCTTGGATTTAGGCTGAACATTGATCCACGGTAGAGTGCATTTTAACCATCTACAGGTGGGTTTAAAAAGTAAATGGGATAAAATATTAGATTTTTGGGCTAGAGGGATTTTTAAACTGGATGGGTTTAAAAATAATAGGAGTAAAACCTTGGGTTTACTGGCAAAAACTTTCAAAGTATCTATGAGGGGTAAAATGTTGGTATAAACAATTAACTTTACCAATTAATGACATGACAGTAAATTGATTTAATTAATAATAGAGGAGATTTGAATGAGATATCATATGATACAGTAATAATATATGACTAAATTTATAGGCATACATGGGTTTGATATTATTCAAGACAAGTGTTATGCTCGTGCTCCAATGGTTTGGTTTAGTTTCTTTGGTGATGGTCTTATTTTTAAAAATTGAATTGCACTGGAATTTTGATGGGTTATTTGCATATATACCCCTTAAATCATAGGTACTAGAAAAATATCCTCCAAATTCAAGATTACAAAACTACCCCTCAAATCATCAACTTTAAAAAATTATCTTCAATCAATTAACCATCAACTTTGATAAGCTAATTTATAATCGTAATGTAAAAATTATCAATAAAATAGTCAAATTTTTAGCACCAAATTGATGATTTGTTCATTTTAGAGGTTTTTATACAGAGTTGATAATTTGAGGGGTGGTTTTGCAAATTCTAAGATTTAGAGTGTATTTTTGAAATACTTGTGATTTAAAGGGTATATATACAAATAACCCTTTTTTAAACGGCTACTCCTTCTTCTAAAGTACATAATATGAGTCGAGCATTTTGTTATAAAGGAAAAACAAAATAAAGGCATGCATAATTTTGATTTTAAAATTTGAAATTCTAAATGTAAATACCAACCCCTCCTTCACAATATCCTTCCTTTCCAAAATTTACAAAGGAAAAGAAAACGCTACTTCACTAAATAAGTGTGTGAATAGTTTTATTTTAAATTCTTAAATTCAAACTTGGGGAAGGACACATGGCAATTTTTTAGATGTAAGGCTAATAGTAAATCACTAATCTCTTTTACATATAAAAGGGGATTAAAACCATTTTTCTCTATACGCTCTTTTATATAGTTTAATTTGCTCTTCCACTCCACGAGCAGTGAATCTGACTTTTCTTTATTTATGATGTCTTTCACTTGATTCTTCTATCCATTTAGAATTTTAGTTCTCATCTTAATTTGATAGCCAATGTACATTGTAACAATAGTTAGTACTAATATGCTCTTCAATATATATAAGGTCTTCATGTGTAATCACTAATACTTACCATCTTTATAAAATTTGAAATATGGGTAAACATCATTAAACCCCAATAAATTTACGCGTTTGACATTAAACCCTTGATACCTTAAAAACTCTCACTAAACCGCCCACCCCACCCCACCTTAAAACAAATTTGAAGAAAACTCCTAAATTAACATTGTTAATTTATGTATGGTGAAATAACAAAGATACCCCTGATAAACTTTGGAAGAAAATACCCAATAAGTCTTTAGTTTTATCCCTTAATCCCAATAAACTTTGGTAGAAAACATCTAATAATAGTTGTTTATTATTTTCAGGGCTCTGTAAATAATTTTAAAGTTTTCAGTAAGTTGTTTTAATTTTCAAATTTTGAAAGAGATTGTAAGTAATTTTTATTTTTTCAGGGATCTATTTGTAATATCCAATTCTTTTGGATAGTTGTTTGTAATTTTTAATTTTTAGGGCCTGCTTGTAATTTTTAGATTTTTAAAGGAATTTTTGCAATCTTAGATTTTAGGGGTTGTTGGAAATTTTTATATTTTTCAAAATTTGTTTATAGTTGTTGGAGTTTTACGAGGTTTATCTATAATTGTTTTAGAATTTAAAGGGAACTTTGTAATTTTTAGATTCTTAGGGATTCTTTATAATTTTAGAATATAAAGGGCGTCAGTAGTTCTTTAGATTTTTTTATGGTTGTTTGTAGTTTCATATTATTCGGTTGTAATATTTGAATTTTTAGGGTTTCTTTTCAATTTTATGGGTTAATCTGTGAATAGGAGGGATAATGTTCGCCGCTGTAAAAATTTTGCGTGCTTAGTACCGCACAACTAAACTTATTAGAGGTTTAGTGAAATTTATCTTTTAAAATATGATTATTAGAATTTTCAAATTATTTATAATTAAACGAATTAAAAATATAATTATTAGATTTTTAATTATAGATAATTATGATTTGATTAGGATTAACAAACATGTGAGTATAATGAGAATTTTCTAATTATAGAAAGACTTAATTTGATGAGTATTCTTAGGTGAATATAGGATTAGTATCCACATGTCACCAATTTTTGTGCATTTAGGAATATCACTAATTTCTCATTATATGACTGATATAGAATTTTACATATATGATTATATAGAGACTTTCTACATGATTTTTACTTTAATTTATATATCTAAATATAGAATTATGTGAATTTTTTATTGTGGATAGTTATATTTGATAAGGATTACAAAATATTTTATTATTAGAATATTGTAATTATGGATAGTTTTAGTTTGATGAAAAGTCTTAGTTGAATATAATATTAGGTGTTCACATGTCAACTTGTGATAGGATAGAAGGACGCATACCTACTTATGATATGATACATGTCTGTTTTTGTGCCTTTATAATATGAAACATGTCAGTTTGTTGTGTCTCTGAGAGTTCCACCAATTTTTTTTCATATATAAAGAAGAGATTTGACGTGTAATCAGTCAAGAAAGGACCTTTAAGATAATCTATTGTTTTTGTTTTTAAGTCAAGTTCTAATTGTCCAGACGACCAATGAATAGATGGATTGATAACAAGAATTTATAGTCATCTAATCGCAATGCTACCCATACTCGGCCTTACATTAACAATAACGAATTCATATTTTTAATATTTTGAAATTAGTTCTTCAAATTGTATCCGATATTTTACTTAAAATCTTTAATTTTCGTCAGCCACTTCCTCATTTTCTTCTCGTGGAAAAAGTTCAAAACATAAGAAAGTAATTAAATACCTAACATGGCTTTGTACGTATACATTCTGAGTATGTTTTCGTCATATAAATATCCTATTATTTTTAAAAGTAGATATTACTATCTTTTGTTAGTTAAATGCGACAATATTATCTTTAAACGTTGGAATATTCCCCTAAAATTTTCCGTGTAACTTGCACATGGTAAAAATTAGTTAATTATATTACCTAAAGTTGGTTGAATTAAGAAAAAGCATTAAAAATACCCACTGGGCAAACTATAAGTGGGAGTAAAAGGAAGATGATTTTTAACTTGCAACTACCGACTTTATGGGTGCAATTGACAACTCTTTATCATACGCAAGTTTCATATAAGATTTTAGGGATACTCCAACATTTAACATCAATATTGCAATATTTAACTAAAGAAATTAGTAATGTGCTACTTTTAAAAACATAAGGTATTTAAATGTCAAAAAGTTATATAAGGTATATGTGCAAAGTTATGTAAACTATAAAGTATTAAAGTGTTATTTAGTCTAAATCAAATATATCCACATGCAAGGCACATATACTATACTAGTAGAGTCAAAAATCATATCAATCTTTTAAAGTAGGGTACGAATAATCAAATATGCATAGAGCTCGGACTCGATCACTGCCGGGAACCGGTGATAGTGTTTATCTTTTCTTTCTGACCTTATAAGTAGACTTTTTTTTTCTTTTTTTTTTTTTTCCTTTTTCAGACATCCCTGACCATGTTTATCAAATCGGAAGGTTGATTTATGGGCTGTTAGGGGTGGGCCGTCTGTTAGGTGAGGAGTCGGTGTGCTGTTATCTACATCAATCCTTTTCAAATCCTTGCTTTTAGGTATACAAAACTCTGATTGAAAATATCTACATTAGTCTCTTAAATCTTTTAATATTTTCAAATGGGTAAATTAAACAAATCCGTTCATCTGTTTTCAGTTTTTCAAAGAACAACTAGGTCCATTTGGATGACAAATAATATTAGAAGTAAGAAGTAAATTAAAGAAGGAACTTTAAAATTATGAAGCAGAAAGTAATAAAAGTAATACTTTTATTTGTTTTACATGTTTTAGAAAATAGTTAAAACAGTACTTCTTCCACTTTTTTCACTTTTTGTTTGGATAATAGTTGACAATATTGTTAGGAAGCGAAAGAGGATCTTTCGGTATTTTATTTAGAAATGGATAATATCCACGTAATACAAATTTTGATTCTATTCCTAATTGGCTCTCACCTACTTCTGAGCAAAAAAGTAAGTAAAGGAAGTAAAGCTACTTTTGCTACTTCTGAGCAAAAAAACATGTTTGTTTCTCTGAAAAATCTACTTTTAATATTTTAAACGCTGATGTGGCGCCTTGGTGTCATCCCTACTTTCTAAATATTTTTCCACCCCCAAGGTTTGGAAGTAGCGTGGAAGTGCGTGAAATGTGCATTAGTTAGAAAATAAATAAATTTTTTTATGAGTTACTTCCTAACAACTTTTTATTGCTATCCAAATAAAAAAAATCAATGAAGAATAAGAAGTACTATTTTCACTACTTCAAAAAATATGTGAAATAAAGAAAAAAAGTATTACTTCCACTACTTCCTACATTTAACTTCTTTGATCTATTTCCTACTTCTGGTACTTCTGTCAAACCAAACAGACCTTAAAGGGGTGTGTGTGTGTGTTGGTGGGTGGGGCGGTGGGCGAGGAATTTATGAAGTAGAGATTTAAGAAAGTACCAAGAATAGCTTGTTCAGTGAAACAAACATGTTTTTTTACTTTGCCGCAGTAGAAGTTGCTGGAATAGTAATAATATGCCATTGAACATCCAATACAAGTATGTAATATTATTGTAATGTTAATAGATTTAATTGTTGCACATATAATTTGGGTATCATTTATATAATTGTTATATATCCTAAGAAATTATTTTGTTAGATCATGCACTGTGATCATCACTTGCTTGGAGATATGATCTAATTTAGAGATTTCTTAAATTTGTGCTTAACCTATAACTAGTAAAGGATTACTTCGTTATAACAGGTTATTATGCATGACACCGACATGTGAGATGTGGTGTTGGGTCTCAACCACCGGGAATGGGGATTCCCCGGGTGTATGTTATAAGCACGCATTGTGATGTGTGTAGCACTAGACCATATTTGAATTCTCTAGGACGAAGTCACCTATGAGATAGAGAATTTAAATTGTTACATGGTCCCTTTGACTTGATGATATTCTCATTTTCGATTTGATAATTTAGTATGCTTTGATGTGATGGTTAAGCTTGTTTAGCAAGCGCTACACAACCTGAAACGTTGGGTTGCTAAATTTTATTTAGGAAAATGATGGATATCTAAATAGGATCCAGTATGCTCATTATAATGAGTTAATTTATTATGCATTCTCATGAAGTTATTAAATTCCTGTCGGCAGGTGGTTTTGAAAAAATATTTTTTTAAAATTTATTTTCTTATAAAATAAAATATTTTGATGTTTCAAAATAATTTTTATTTATGTTCATGAAAATTGTAATTTAGGCATGAGCAAATAGGTGAATTGTCCTGCTCAAAAGACTTACCTAAAATAAATGATACCGAGGAGACTGAATGTAAGATATTATTTATTAATAATTAATCCCATATTATGGAGAGCTTTTATGAACAGTTGGTCGGATAGGGATTTGATTGTTAAATTAAAATTATTAATTTGATTAATAATTAGTTCTCGATATGGGACCCAATTGGTCTCACTAATGTCATTAGAAGAGGTATACATGCAATACAATTCTATTCTATCCTTAATCATTATGGATAAAGTTTTGAATAATTCTATTCTATCTTTAATTGTTATGGATAGAGTTTTGAACAATTAAGAATTGTTTAAAATTAAAATCTCTAAGGCCAGTCTAATCCTATATATAGGGTTCATATGTAGCCTTATGAAAAAAAAGAAAATCTTATGAAGATAATATGAAGAAGAAAATAGAAATAGAAATTTGAGAACCTATCTCTCAGTATTGCTCCTCTTCGGTGTCGGGTGGATTTCAATTGCAGGCTTTTTCTCTTAAGGAAGCTATTTCGGTTTGATCTTGGGACAGATAATTGAAAAATTCGGAAAACGTTTCAGGTATTATTCTCATTCTGATTAATTTTGATTAATAGTCATGATATGCATATTCCGCCTCGTTGTATATCATGTTTCCAACAGAAGTAGCATTTATTTCTTTTACTTCATTTACTTCACTGCTACTTCTCTACAAACAAATATGCTATAAGCTTAAGTTCAATAAAAAGGGATTTTAATCCTCTTCACTATCAAAAATGTAGTGGAAGGACCACTATTTTATCAAAAAATCCTCCTTTGTTAAATATTGGACCCCTTAGTCTACGATTGTACCAACAAAACCCTCCACTTATGACTGTTATTAAAATCCTAGATATAAATAGTTTGGGACTAAATTTATGATGCAGGTGAGGGGATTAAATTCAAACCGCACAAACCATTTTTAAATTTAACAAAATCATTATTTATGGTATTTAAATCTAATGCTCTCACCTGCACCATAAGTTTAGCCTTAAGCTATTTAAAAGCTATGGAATTTAATTACTATCATAGATCAAGGGTTTCTTTTTCTTTCTTTTCTTTGTTTGTTTGAATCTTTAGAGATAATGGTGTTACTTGAAAACTGAGTATATATGAAGGGGTATCTCATAATTTATCCTTTTAAAATTAGTCATTCAAATTTCTATTACTTCCTCCAAATCTTATAAGTTATTTCATATAGTTGCTCTTTTAGTATTTCCGCCAATATATAGACTCTGAGTGCCTTAGTAATTAAGATGATTATTTATCATTTTAGATTATTTATCATTTTAGCCTTAGTAAATGGTATTTGGATCTTCTCTAATTAGATGATAATTGGAGAAGATACAATTACCCCAATCCGCATCGTCGATTCCAATTTCAAGGGTCGAGATAAGTTTATCAAGGATTTCTACAATCACAATAATGGTTTTCACAATAGTGATTTTTAAAAACTTTCCAAAATAATAGTGGTGATCCTCCATGAACTTATCTTGGGTGTTAAAATTGAAATTTACAAGAAGGATTGGGGTATCTTGATCCTCTACAATTACCATCTAATTAGATAGGATCTTCATACCCGTTTGATTTGAGATATGAGAGAGTTGGTGTATAAATGGGTTAGGGGGAGGACCAGACTGTGCGGAAGACAGATATTTTGGTGAATATGGAATTATTTTCTATTCGCAAGATAGAGATAACAAAAAAAAAAAAATCTAAAAGGAGATATTTTGCGAATCAATGGTAAACAAACGGGTAGCCAAGATTTAAACTTCCGGGGCTAAATATATATAAATATAATGATGAAAGAAAGATGCTATAAAACTAACCATAAAAATGCATACATAGAATTTGCATAATTTTAACGGGAAAGATTCTAAGTTGGAAGGTAAATTAATCCTCTCGCCGGTATGACTTTCTCCACTTGATATATTTCTTTTCTAAAAATGAATCTAAGTTTCTTTTGTTTGCCAACTATATCATCGACAACTATATCATCTGACAACATTTAGGATTTACAAAACAAGTCAAATAATTTATACATAACTAAAAAATAAAACAAAAGACATAAAAATATAAATAAATGATTACGCAATAATATATGTTGGACATAATTTAAAAAAGAAAAAAAGAAGAGAATGATAAAGGAAAAAATCGAACCTTTGAGGTTTGGAGAATACACCACTAATTGTCACTTGAATTGAGGGAAAAGTTCTAAAACTCAATTTGAGGGAAAAATCGAGAGAGTTTATTTAACGGAAAAAGTAATTTAAAAAAGTGCACAGAGATGCTAAGTCGTGAATATTTAATTTTACAATATTCCATATTTTTATACTAACATTGAATGTATTTAATTGTAAAATATTTTTAATCAAACTTATTTAATTCATTTAAAACGAACTATATTTAATACTACATATAATCACTTAATATATTTAATATTTAATATTAACTTAGATATGTGCATTATTTAACATTTCTTAGATATACAAATATTTTAAATATTTAATACTATATTACATACATTTCGTTTGAACTGTTTAAATGAATCACACGATGTATTTAGTTTTGTTGTTATCATCCGTTAATCGAAATCAGAGTGGTTTTTCAAATTAATATTTTTTTATTGATTATTATTCAATATAATAATTTAATTTGAAACTCCTAATGTAAATAATCCACAAATCTAAAATTTAGTCTGAGAATCCGACCATCAATCTATATATCCAAAGCAAAAGTTCAAGAAACCAAATCAAAAGTTTAAGAATTCTACGTACAAAAATCAAAATCCAATCTTAGAGTCCGGGGCTCTAACCATAAAATCCGAGTCCAGGTCCCAATCCAAGAATGTCGGATTCATGAACAATTGTCCGAGTCCAAATCAACAATCCGGAACGAATAACACCCAATTTCTAATTCTAGTGAATTCAAGAGAGTTCATTAATTAATTTGTTAACTATTTAATTTATTAATTAATTTCTTAGCAACAAAGATAAAAACAAAGAATAGCTGATCTTAACGCTTCAATGCCACATGCGAGCGTCCGGCAGATGTTACAGTCATAAAGAATCTTGGTTCAAGGCTTCTCCCTCTTTAATGGCCGTGGTACGACACCGAACTCAGAGCTAGAGAGAGAAACTGTAAGGGAGATAGAGAGATCCGAGGAGAGAGAAAAAGAGAGGGAGAGAGAGAGAGAGAGCAATGGAGTCGCCGCCTGATAACGACGTCTGCTCAGTTTGCCACGACAGCTTCAGCCTCCCTTGCCAGGCCAACTGCTCCCATTGGTTCTGCGGTAATTCAAAACCCTAGTTCTCTAATTCAAGCAAAAGATTGCATTTTTAGGTCACAATCTGACACATCTGCGTGATTTCGTGCAAAAGAATGGGGATTTCGTGATGACGATTCCTTCATATTATTTGAGGAAGCTGAATACTATTCGTATTTGCTAGATCTATTGTACTGTATCTATGAAAATTAGGAAATTGGCAAGTAATGGCACATATAAGAAGCAAAAAAGCTGTTTGGAATTTGAGAATTGATATAATGCTGGTTACTAACTTTTGGCATTAATTTCTCTGCTTACTCGCCCAGAAAAAGCGTTCAATTATGTTAAAGTTTTGATTTTGGAGTGAAATGGTTGTAGCTTTGCCTTAAAGTTTGTTGATTGGTGTGATCAGGACAGTGTATACTGAGGTTATGGCATCATGGGTCTGCACTTCAGGCATGCAAATGTCCCATTTGTCGCCGTTTTATTACTTTGCTGATACCTGCTGAGGCTACACAGCGTCAGCATCATGATCCGGAAGCTAGTCGAGTACTGCAAGAAATAGAGAAATATAACCGTGTGTTTGGCAGAGGCTCGAATAGCCTTGTGCAGGTAGGATATCCTTGTAGTTTCGTATCTTGCGATCAATGTTTCTTCTAGTTCTATTCTTTTCGAATGAGATCTCTTTCCGTGTGTTTGTTTCTATATGATTGTACAATACATTACTTGCGATATGAATGCTGCCCATTGTTTCCTAATTTTCATAGGACTACCAAACTTCATGTGACAGGGTGATGTTGGAGAGTTGATGTATTTAGTGTTGAGCGAGAGAGCAAGTGCATGATAAATTCTAGGATATGCTAAAAAGATTTCTTCAAAAAGTTAGATAATAAATTGGATTATTGGACAAAAGGAATACCTTCAAGCATATTCACCTTATTTCTGTGTATGCATCACTTTCTCGGCAAAGTTTATTTGCTCACTATTATCATGATATTTGTCCTTGTATGACTTCCTTAATACCACAACCTATTTAAGGAAAGACATTTGAATTCCAAGCTAGGTTAGAATTAAACTAAGAGTTGTGGTCTGTCTAGATAGGCTAGAGTGCATCTTTTCTGCAAGCTTTTTGCCACTACTGTTTATTTTGAATTTTGTTATAGACAAGAGTTGGAAACATGTTAAGATGACAAGCAGAATATGAGAACCCAGGAAAATTCTTCGTTAAGTTCTCTCCTTATCTTTCGCATTTAGAAAGTCTTTGAACATACTATTGTTTTTTCTCTATGGTTACTTCCTTATTGTTGTGTTAAATAAAATCCTAAACTAGCCCTCCTTTCTAGTTCCATGAATAAAATAGTTATAAAAGTCTCATACATAAGTAATATAAATATAAAAAAGAGAGATGATAATATTTATTGTGGGTTCAGAGATGATGCTAAACAATGTAGGGTTCTAGTACTCTCATGCTACCTATCAACCAAGGTATTATATTCCACCTAATAAAAGTTTGAACTCGTGTATAATTGTTTCCTTGTGTTATATGCTATGTTGCATGGGTACAATACGGATACGAGTGCGGGTGCAGGACACGGCAAATTTAAACAAAGGACGGTACAAGGACATAGCTATATATTCATTCACATGTTATGAGAATCAAAATTTCTATAACACCTTTATGTTTCTTTTATGATGTATTATATAAACGAGTGCTTTAAATTAAAGGGGTTTTTTCCTTTAAACCCAAAGTTTTGCCCTGATTTATTTTTAGACCCAAGTACTTGTATTTGTATCTATAAATCCTAATAACTTTGTGTACTTGTCTTTAAACCCAATCGCCCAAATACACTACATACTTATGTGGTCCCACCTAAAAAAAAAACCCCATTTTACTTATTTCTCTCCCTCTGTTCTTTCTCTAAGCGATCCTTGCTCCATCCAATCGCAATTAATGCAACCGATGGAGTGCGGGAGTGTAAGAAAGTGTGCGAGAAATGCCCCCATCCCTCTCTCTTCTTTTTCGTTTAATTCTCCCTCTCACCTCCTTTACTCTCTCGTTTCTTTCTTCAATTCCTATCAAACCTTTTAAATACTCTTCAGTCCCATTAATGCACAATGTTTAAGTAGTTAATTTTGGTGGGCATTCATCTCTTTTTGGCTATTTTAGGGTATAAATTCAGCCAACTTTCGTTTAATTTTGAGCATTATTTTGTCATAAATACAACATAATTAATCAACAAATTGAAAAATTCTTATTTTTAAGCATTAATTCCATATAAATATATGAGATAATTATAGTATTTAAGCTTTTTCGTGATCACTTTTTATCCTTATTTTCTTCATCACTTTCTCATGATTATTCATGATTCAGCGTGAAAGTTTAGTACAATTAATAAAAATTAACAATACTAAAAATCAGAAATTTTATTTTAATTTCAGAATTTTAATTTTAATTTGTTATACTTGCTATACTTAGAGTCGTTCATATTCAATATGGTGAGACCAAATTTTGTAAGGCATAAGTTTATCAAGAAAGAACATGCAAGTTTATCACAAAACCAAAACACACAAGAACTCTGTTTGTGAAGCTTTATACACAAAAATACACATCAAATCTTTCAAAAATGTACACCACAAAATTCAATTCAGCAACAATCTATATAGGATGCCATTCCCCCTTAGAAACTCCCCTTGAGACAGAAATATGGATACGAGACTGCTCTATATTTCGCACAAGTTTTCTGTTCTATTGAAATTGGGTCATTGGAGATGACACTCAGTATATATGCCATCAGGAACACCTTGCAGTATAAGCTACTGCAAATACAATTGTGATTGTGATAGCTTACTGTCAATGATTTCTATGTCGTGGAACATACGAAAAAACTAGAACTTGCGACGCATAGAAGAACTTGAATACACTTACCCACGTTGTCGAGGTAGGTTAACACTTTTTGTCTCATGGAAAGTGCCGATATCCAATTTTCAATTCTCGAATGGAGGATGTAAGTTTCTCTCCAAACCTTGTGCCACCATTACTGTATCCATCAAGACAGTAGTGGTAGAAATTTTCTCCTTTAAACATAGAAGCAACATTTGTGAATGATACAAACTTAAAATAGGAAATATTATCTTATCAAGCTCCCGAAAATCGTTCATTTGATAATTTCTTTAATACATGGTTGATACTTGTCATATCTCTATCAAATCTCTATCAAAAATGGATCTCTGCAAACAAATAGAATCATTTTCAATATTTAATAGAACATATGAATACTACTTATTATCTCATGGATTTGTACATACTGTGAACCATTGACATTAAATGTGTGTCTTTTGGATATTGTGGCTCCGACTTCACTCTCCTACTTGCAATCACCATTAATGAGACTATGACCTAAAATATACATGTCAAAATTAAAATAAAACAAACGTTTGAATGGTAACTGATACTTACATCTTCTGCTCTCATGCTAGCACTCACACATATTAAGTTTGGAAAAGGATACTTACATCACAACTAATTGCAGCTCCTGTAAATAGGGCATATGCATCATAACTGGTCACCCAAGCTTCGTCCACACATATTCATCCCTAGATTACGTGACACACAGGCAAAATCTTAGAGACAAACTCAGTAAAAATTGAGCTAAACGGTAAGAAGATTTTTTGAAATTTAATCAATTTATACCATATAAGAACTTACCCAAAGCATACATGAGATATGGCTATAGTATTATTAAAGTAGAGAGAGAGAGAGAGAGAGAGAGAGAGAGAGAGAGAGAGAGAGAGAGAGAGAGAGAGAGAGAGACAAGGTATTTAATCTAGGAGCAAATTGTAAAATAAACAACCAAATAAGCTTAGTTGTAAATAATATGATGATTCCTGTTGGAAAATCTTATAAAAGATGAGGCTAACCAACAATCTCTTATCTTGTGTGAGACA
Organism: Asparagus setaceus; assembly: GCA_012295165.1. NCBI lineage: Eukaryota > Viridiplantae > Streptophyta > Magnoliopsida > Asparagales > Asparagaceae > Asparagus > Asparagus setaceus. Next base: position 53,097,864 of record CM022701.1, read on the forward strand.
CAAAAAATCAAATGAGCTTAGTTGCAAATAGTGTAATTATTTCATTTTATTTTTCCACTTAAGGAGAGATTATGAGTTTCAATATTTGCATCTATATATACAATAAGAGTTATTTCTATAGATTTGTAATTCTTCTTTCTTTCTTACAAGGTTCTTTCTATCACTAAGAGCTACATCCTTCTTAATTTCTAACATAGTGAGCAAACAACTAAAATAAAAAAGGAGAAAAAACTGAAGAAGGATTTGAAATTTAGTATGTGGAAGTTGTGATTGATTACTTACCTCGTCTTTTTTTATGCTTGCAAAAGTTGTTGAGGATTGTCCTCTCCTCATTAGTTATATCCTTCCTTTTGGATAAATGAGTATTCCTTTTTGGTTATCAAGAGGGATAAAGGGTGACCAGAGATGGTCCATCCAGCCAATGTCTCGATAATTTTTTTTATCAATGGGGTTTTCTAATTGTTTTTTACTTCCTCTTCTCTCTCCGTCTTCTTCTTCGGGCGGCTAAAAATAAATCATCATCCTCGTCTTTTCCTTCTTCATCATCAGTTACCGTCCACTTCCGTGGCTAAGAACAAAGACACACTCATTTTTTTTCTAATTTTTGTACACTTTCAATAACACCATGTTTATTTCATCTAAAAGATCATCAAAGACGTTCGAAGGGATAGATGAGTCCTCTATCTTTTCCGCATCTCTCTCAGATCTTATTTTTCTTGTAGATTCTAATCTTTCCTTTTTCCAAATTCTCATCTTGGTCATTTTCATCATCCACTTCCATTCTGGCAACAATCTTAATCTCTTCCACCTCATCTCCATCTCCATCACCCCCCTCATCTTTATCTCCATTACCCTCATCTATATCTCTACCATCATTTTCATGCTCGTTTTCATCTCCATCAATCTCATCTTCGTCATAGCCACCAACATCTTTCGCCCTATCTTCATCTCTATCTCCATCATCGCCATCGTCACTATCCTCCGAATATCCAACCTCCTCATCATCCTCTGGATGTCCACCAAATTTCTCCGAATCTTCAAGAGAAGGTTTAATCCCCGTCTTTTCTCATTCAACTCCCTTTTATCATGTACTAGTACTCTCGTGCACGCGATGCGTGCATGACCTAATACATGTTTTTGCCTAAAAATTTATTGTTAACACTGCAATAATTGATGATGTAAATAATTGTGTAAAAAGTAATTGAAAATGTGATATAAGTATATTGTAATTCACAATGTACAATATCTTATACCTAAGATATTTTCCACATAATTGCATTGTAAAAATTTGTATAACTCTAGGCTAGGTAAATGGGAAGTTCGGTTCCCCCATATACATGCTTGGATGAATGGAGGAAACACAATGATTTAGGTTTTATCATTTAGGTAGCACTCCCACTGTTCAAAATTCCACCTCCTTCACAAAATTCAACAATGTACTTTGTTCTAAACTATCGATCAACAAAAAACTTGCAATCAATCAAAAGTAAACTAAATTAAAGAAAAAAACACCAAAGTTAACCTCAATAAAGTCATGGAGAGAGATGATGTTGGATGATTGATTTTCTTGAAGATCATGATCTCCACAACAAATTCTCTTGCAATTTTCTCCATCCCTTATCCTTTACCGCAACTTCAAATCCTAGCTGGCCACACCACGAAGCCCGATCTGATTGCCGTCGCGGAAATACAAGGAATTTCAAGGAGTAGGGAATGGTTGCGGGGGTGTTTTATGAACGTTGGCAAGTTGTGGGTCTGTTAAATGAGTTTCTTAGAATTTTTATGGATTCTTTCCATGTTTACCCTCAAGCAATTACCAAGTCTTATATAAATTTTTAGGTTTTTTATGGGATTTTTGAAAATGAAGCTCACAGGACCAAAAGTTAGGCTTCTCTTAATGATAGTAATAAATCATATTATCCAAATCTGCTTTAGAGATTCCCTACATGTTAATAACCACAAAACTAACATTAAAATATTGACATAAATAAGAAATGCATCAAAATTAAATAAACTAACACACACACACACACACTGTGTATGTACACACACACACACACACCCTTCCATTGTACTGTGTCGGAGCAGACTGAGCAATAGACTGCCTAACATGATCCGGGTCTTCAATTAGTTTCTTTAATGATTTCCTCCATAAAATCGGGTACTTCTCAAAGCTAAGGAGGAACAATAAGCATATATCTCCTATGCGAATCCTTAACTTCCCAACAAGTTCATAGAACCAAACTTGTCAACAAGAAATTAGCGCAATGCTTCTTACAACTGAACAAAAAAATACTAAATTTTTACTTACAACCAACACTGAAGCAAATCCGCCAATGTAACACGCTCTAGATTGCACTTCCCTTACCTCTTACTGATGCACTTCTTAGCCTTCTTCACCTCTTTATACAAGACATCATACAGAACTTCAACTTATTAGTCCTTAAGAGTTGCCAACTTCTCAGCATATCGAAATGCTAACAAAGGACATTTGTTACTACTTTGTTGGCATAATATAAAGCCTATCATGAAGGTCACAAGCATCTCTGGGGAAATAGGATCCTCGAGTTCGTCCATCTCCACAATAAGCTCTATCATCCTTTCCCGTCGAGCAGACACAACCTTCTTTCCCTCATCAATTTTCTTCGTCTCCTCCTTATAGTACTATGATTTTGATCCTCCTCAATTCTCGCCTTCGTCTTGAAAGAATGTACATGTTCATAAAATTATCTCATGATCTCTTCGAGTAAACCTCATATTTATAGTACCTCATCATATCGAAGTCCCGTAATCCATTCGACACTCTCAACACCAAAATCAATCCATTGTCCTCCGGTATTAAAGGAACTATTTTTAGGGTTAAAAACACCTAGCAAACAATCTATCAATATGGGCTCATTTGGAACCTCCGGAATATCAAGATATCGATAGGATGGGGAATCCCGATGGGACTCCTAATGATTAGCTGAGAAATTGGAACAAATACGACTCTGAATTATGTTTCGGAAGTAGACTAAATTTGATGGTAGTCTAACTTCCATCGCTTTGCTGCAAAAATATTAACACATAGTCTGACATTAGTAGAATATCAAGCAAAGTAAAAACAAGCTAAGTTCATATCACTTATTCTCAAGAAAATTAACCCATAAATGTTTTTCTGATTTCATGATAACTTAGCAATATTTTCAATCTTATAAAAATCATACCAATTATTCTAATTCTATACTTAGGACAATTTCCAATAGGGAACACAAAATAGTCATAAAACAACACTATAGCTATTCCAATGAGCAATTTCAATAATAAAAATGTTAAAAGATACCAACTTTCACTCATTTCTTTCAAATCAAAACATATCAACATTCTAAATCACAATAAGAAAAGCACCATGACCAATAGAAATTTGAAACCCCTAAAGACCCTGTCATTTTGCTATTTCGACTCGGACTTGACAATCCGAGATATTGTTACACTGTCTGCATATTTAGTGTAGTGGTTGGGGACTTAAAATTCTTTTACAATATCATGATTAATTTTGGCTTTTTATGATTTAACATGTACATACCCAAATTAACAAAATTGAAAGTTTTTATCTTGGTTACTTATCCATGAAGAAGCTAGCTCTTGAATCAAGAGTTCTATTGGGGACTATCAAATTGCCTAGAAGAATCTTACCTCAAGACAAGCATTCGACTTCCACAGCGTGCACTTTAAGCTTGGAGCAATTTTACCCACGGAGAAATCTGAGGAACAATGGATATTAGGGCTCAAATTGGGGGGCTGATTTTTGAGGAAAAGCCTTTGACTGTCACACCTAACAATCCAAAGCTTTGTCCATTTTTATCCACAAATGAATTTGAGGAACGGTGGGTTTTAGGGCAAAATTTAGGGTATGATTTTTGACCAAAATCAGGTTTGTGATAGAGAAATGGAGAGAGACGGCGAGGGGGAGAGGGAGGGAGAGAAATTTTAATGAAGAATTTGAGGGGAAGGGATCAATTTTAGGGTTCATATTGGGGATTAGTTAGGGCTTTTTTGGGAATGCTCAGTTATAGAAAGGGGGAGAAGAGAGACGATGTGAGAGAGGGGGGAGGGAGAGGGAGGAGCAAGGTTACCGATAGCGGATAGTGTCGCGTAGCGGTAAGACACCGCTAAGGTTATTTGGGGCTATAATGGCAAAATAGCGGCAAAAAGCGTAATGTCAAATAGCAGTCCAATTTATATATGTATAAATATTTAAAAAAATAAGAAAATCTAAAAATTCTACAAATACATATTTGATAATTTATAAAGATCCTAAGCATGAAATAGACATGTACCAATCACATAATATTAACAAAAATCTTGTACAAAATGAAAAATCATACGCATTTATAAAAAGATTGTTATTTGTCCCATGCTTTCAAATTTCAAGTCTAATAGAAAAATTCTCAACATTAGAAAAGCATTGATTAGTAGCAACATAATTGTATTAATTATTTGAAACTTGACATAAAAATAAAGTCTTCAAGCATAAATAAATTAGCACTATTTATTACTATTTACCGCTATTTGCTGCTATTTACTGCTATTTCGTGCTTTTGAGAGCTTACGCGGAAGCGAAAAGCGCTCACGAGCGCTATTATTCACCGCAATCAATGAAATCGTAGCTGTAGGCTCTGCTATGGCTATTTGCGCCGCAGTAGTGCTGATATCAGCAGCTATTGAGAACAATGGAGAGGAGTTCTGAGTACACTTGGGGGTATTTTGGGTTTTTTTGCCTCCTACAAGTACACATATAGTATACTCTCTTTGGATTGTATACTCTGGATTGTATTATTTGGGTTTAAAGACAAATACAGAAAGTTGATTGAGTTTATAGGTACAATAAAACTACTTGGGTTTAAAAATAAGTTAGGTTAAAACTATGGTTTAAAAGCAAAAACCCTTGAATTAAAATATGTATTATATAATTGGCTACAAGTCTGAGTGATGTATGCATATATTCAAGGAGTGTCCAAGGAGTGTTTGGTACTGATACAAGCATGGGAAGTGTCGGGTACGGGTACAGTTTCATGATAAAAGTGTTCATGCAACATAGATTATAAACTTATATGACACTTCATATGGGGAATCATACTCACATTTCTCATAAATTGTATGTTATTTGTTTGTCGATGTCTGTACCAGTCAATGCTTTTGAAAGCGCTAAGCATTTCTAGGTGCCAGACCTAGCGCCTAGGCGGACGCTTAAGCGGCTCATAGGCATTTTTAACATTGAGAGAAAAGATTGTTTTCGAAGATTCAAATCATATCCTGATTGTTTTACTTGAGATAGACTTGGGCATAGAGTTTTGATCTCGGCTACATTTTAACCTGGCTAACCCTCTTTAATCATTACTATGCTTAAGCGACCAATACACTGTATAGTCCACGTAAGCAATCCGTTCTCCCCTAGGCGCTCCCAAGACTTAAAGACGGGCGGCCTAGGTACCGCTTAGGTTTAAGCGGCCACCTAGGCGGGCGGCCAAACCGCTTTTTAAAACAATGGACTACCAATAAGAATGTTGCAAATGGGTCTACAGTGTAAAGATATAATCAATGTTCTGCCACCATCCATAATCCATCATCAACATAGTTTAGCTCTTCTTCGATTGTCACGCTTGCATAAAGACCACTCTAACCACCCTTTCATATTTTTGAATCTTAATGCATCACAATAGTAGAACCCGATGTTATTTCTGCCACTGCAAGCAACCTTGGTTTCTGCACTTATTGAACATCGTAAGCCTCACTCCAAACTCATTCTGAAAATTTTGATGCACATCTATTTAAGGTTACAGAAAGCGTTAGGCGAGCTAGGCGTTGGATCCAACGCCTAGAGCCTAGGCGACTAGGTGGAAGCCTAGGCGGGGACTAGGCGTTTTCCTATTTTTTTTAGTTTTTAATTACAATTACTGATAGTAAATGTCAGTGTTATAGAAAGTTTAGGCACTGGACTGACACCTAGACAGATTTCTTAAGTTATGGTGGAGGAGATTTTGCTAAAGGTCGGGAAAGATAGAGGAGGTGTTCGTAGTTGGAGTTTGGAGGATGTGGAGGCTGTAATGGAGGAAATCACGATCAATGTTTAAAGGGTGCAGTTCATGTAGGTAAACCATGCTTCCCTAGACGCTCTCAAAATCTAGGTGGGCAGTCTAGGTACCGCCTAGGCGCTAGGCGCTAGGTAGACGGCCAAGGTACTGCTTAGGCCTAGGCGTACGCCTAGGTGGGCTAGGGGAGGCTTTTTAAAACATTGCATCTATTATCCATTTGCATTCATGGTAAACTATCTCATTGGTCTCAGTATTTTTTGCTAGCACAAGTATTCTTGATTGTTAAATTTTTTGTATGCACCCAAACACATCGAAAATATATGAGGACATTAATTTTCTATTGCTCCACTAACAAACTTAAAAGTCTTGTACATTATTCATGATAAGTGGAGGATGCGGATAGATTTTCCCCTATGACCTCTCTTATTTAATTCTTGGTGAAAGGAGTTGAGATTTTGAACCCGAGTTACAGATTTTATGAAGATAGGAAAATCTTCTATCATCACCAGAGCATTTATAATTTGGGGATTCATTCATCCATTGGAGACAATAGTTATCCCTCTCTCTTTCTAAACTTGCCTGATTGGTTCCAACTCAAGTTCTTCACCAATTTGTCATCTTGTAGTAATGGAGTTCTCAAAGTATTAACATCCTGGAGGCTTTTATCCTTGGAGATTACCATTTCTCGTCATGGAGAAGGTTGTCACAAGAACAAAACTATTGGAGATGAATGATTAGCCCTCTGAATAGTATATTTTTTGTAAGTTCGTCCTCAAATAGCATTTGATCTTGAACATTAAATCACTTATTAGTGGTTTGCTCGCCAACTTTCTTCTTCTTTGACTCTGGTCTAAAAAGTATGAATTTTATATGAGCCAGCAAGCTCAAACTTGCACTTAAAAAGTTGTATGAGTTTTTTAGGGATTTTGGCACCACTTTTGTGCCCTCATCTCGGCTTGCTCAACCAAAGTCTTAACTTCTTGTCAACTTGCATTTAAGCTCTTGGCTATACACTAATTGTCTTGCTTACAATCTTCAACAAATGACATTTACTCAGTTCTATAAGGCTATGAGCTATTGTATTCATTATGAGAAACTTACACTTCCACCTTCAATTTCTCACTTCGTCATATTTTTCTACTTTAACGTGTTCATTACACAAAGAAGTTCTATCATTGTTTATCTGAAGGATGATTGTATGATGGCCGCTTGGGATGCATCTTTAACTCTACAATATTAATACATCATTGGATAACAAGAACACATGGATTAGAACAATTGTGCAAGTTTCAAAATGAAACATGATATTAAGCAGCGTTATCAATGCGCGATGAGCAATGAGGGCCACAAAGTCCCTTTACGTGCACATGCACAAGGCGCAATGTGATGTGCATGCACATGCGCAAGGCGCAATGTGATGTGCACGCCCGAGTGAAACGAGACGCACACCGCACATAATTTTTCAAGATAGGTAATAAAAAAATGTAAGAACAAAAATGGCCTAATGGGTTTTTGGGATATGGGTTATCGGGTATTAATACCCGATTGCAACGTTAAAGCACAAAGATATGTGAGGCTATGCCGTGCAAAGTGCCCTGTGCGAAGCGCTCTCGCGCAGGGCACTTGCGAAGCTCAAAAAAACTGTTGTTGTCTCAGACACCGCCACCGTCCCACATCGCAGAGCGCGTGAGGCGCAATGAGCAGCACGCCATTTGATGACATTGATATTAATAACCTACAAACATTCCCAATCTATTTATCAACTTAACGTACAAATTTCTACTTAGTAGTAGATTGGTTCTTGTGTCCAATATGCTTCTTTACCAATTTGAAATGAAAGCATATGTTACTACTATGTCAAATACTAGCATTATGAATCATGAAAGACAAATTATGCAAAAGATACTAATATTAACAAGTATGGATTAATATCATACAACATGAATAAATAATTAGCTATTGGAAAAGAAGTTAAATTAAATCCTAATCGAAAATGAATTGTTTCCCTAAGTCCTAAATCAAAGCATGAGCAAGATTAGTTTGCAAAAGCAACTAACATTTACTAAATTAGTCAAAAAAGGGCAATAAATCCTATTCCTAAACTAACCATGAAAAATTAGCTCAAATCTAAATCAAACAAAAGACTCTAAAATTTCTAAATAATTAAAATAATCCTCAATTTGTGGAAGCACAAGTATTGCAATCAGATAATTACAATATAATTTTAGGCAGATTCAAACTTTTCCTCTTAACCTTTGTAACCATTTGTCACGCCCCGAAACAACAGCGGAAGTTCATAAATATAGGTTACATGACAGCAGCAACCCATGCACAAGACAAGTCTCATGCACGTGTCAAGCCTTGTCACTTCATATCACATAGCTTTTCACAAAAATATAAAACCTGCTAATGATAGAAGTTCAGAGCAAACTATATATACATAATCAGTACTTGCAACCCAAAAGCTCACCGTCATAAACATTTACCTAACTCAAACATCGTTTGGCTATATATAAGGTAAAAGAGAGGCTTTCTCATTTAACACCTTTGAGCAAAATGCCACATCCAAAAGCCAGCTTGTAGACAAAGCTATGCAGAATCTAAAAAAAATAAAAATGATGGGGCTCGCACCCTCCCGGGCGCCCCTTTCCTGAGGCTCGCCGACAACGTCTCGTGGTGCGGCAAGGTCCGGGCTGGACGGGGCTCTCACACTCCAGAGGCCGCTCGGCGAGCCTCCTCGACGTGGGCCAAGGAGTGTGAGAGCCCTGTCGTTTTCAATTTTTTGTTCAGATCCTATATAGCTTTGTTTACAAGCTGGCTTTTGGATATGGCATTTTGCTCGAAGGTGTTAAATGAGAAAGCCTCTCTTTTGCCTTGTATATAGCCAAACGATGTGTTTAGGTCAGGTAAATGCTTATGATGGTGAGCTTTTGGGTTGCAAGTACTGATTACGTATATATAGTTTGCTCTAAACTTTTATCATCAATAGTTTTTATATTTTTATAAAAAGCTATGTGATACGAAGTGACAGGCTTGACGTGCACGGGACTTATCTTGTGCACGGGTCGTTGCTATCATGTAACCCATGTTAATGAACTTCCGTTGTTGTTTTGGGGCGTGACACCATTAGTTAGTAGTAAATGTCAAAAATCTCTTTCAGTTCACCCTCCTCTCTCATAGTTGGTTTTCCTTCGTCAGCGCACATGCTCGTGTTGTCGGTCAGTGATCGGTGTGTCATTGTCGGCTCATTTGATGACCGCTTTCAGGAGGGACAGAGGGCTTAGAATTAAGAATTATTGCATAAGACTAACATACCAGATATGTGTTACCATGCAAGTCCAGCCCATTGTCATCTTGATTGGACCCAGATTTGTGCGGATTCATACAACTCTTGCCAGATGCAGAGCTGGCACAAATGGGGGTGTGTTCAAGCCTGATATGTGATGGATTCATGCTTGGACATGTTTTTCGCGAATTTGTGCATCAGAACTTCACAAAAATATTGTTTCTGTGCATTGCAAGATATTTTTTTGGATATCTTCAAGTGATTATTGTCGACAATGCATCTTTCTTTTTGTTGGCCAATTATCATTCCATCGACTAAAAGAATATTATTGATCTATGCTGTATGCTCGAGCAGTCATTTTCTACATGTACATTGGTTGAGAGAATGCTGAATAAGTAGGTTTTATGGTTTAGAGTGAACATTTAGTTTACCCTACTGTCTTGTCAAGGCTAGCAGCATTTAGCTCTATTGTTGGGTTTAGAGCATGGATCTTGGTCGAGGATGTTCTGTATCTTTGAAGCGCCTTATTACCTAATACCTACATCATCAATGAATCCTACATTTTTGTTACATTTTCTGTTTGACATATGTTGGACATTATGAGCTGTGGATCTTTCCTTGTCATTTCTTATGAGGTTTTTTTAAAAAAAATATGTTTACCCTTTTTGACAGAGATTGCGAGACCTTCCATTTTTTGTTCGAAGGATGCTAAGAGAACTGATGGATCCGCAGAGATCCCTTCCTTTTGTTTTTAGGGCGCGGATGATTTTTGCAGTAAGTAGGATGCTCTTCCTGTTTGTGAATATTACTTACCATCATGTTGTTTTTTCATTGAATTAATTATTTGCAAACTTCAAATGGATTGCATGGTAGGTCCCTACTAACAAGATAGCAGCGCCACTACTATTTGATGATGACCCCATCCTTTCTCTTAAAAAAATTGAAGATTTCATATACAGATATGCTTTGGGTCAATGACTGTTATGTTAGGTTGGGTTTCATCTATGCTTTGTGATAGCAGTCATAAGTGAGCCATACACTCACTACTTCAAGTATTCTTGTTCATCTCACCGTGCATTGACGGTGCCTCTAACTTGTAACTTTGTTAGGTGCATTCATTTATAGCATCTTCAATCTATTGCATCTCACCCATGGAAGACTCATCTTGTCTAAATTGCTCCCTCTCTTTTCCCAAGACCACATGTGACCGGCTGACTTGAAAGCATTATCATACTCTGCTACGCCGTGCAGTCTATTTTATGTTTATAATATGTTAGATTTTATTGTTGTTTATTTTTTTCCCCATTTGAAAACTGATTTAGCCTTGGATCCGCAGATGGTTCTAAGTGGAGTATATGTATTGAGCCCAGTGGACATTCTTCCAGAAAGTAATGCAATTTTATACTCTCTTTGGCCACAATCCTTTAGCATCCAATATTAACATCTGGTGTAACTGAAAATGCTCTACTTTTACAGGAGTTCTGGGGCTGGTAGGTTTACTGGATGATTTCCTCGTATTGCTAATTGTTTTTCTACATCTGGCTGCTATATACCGCTCTTTGCTTCTTCATCGACACGGAGGCTATTGAAATACCCAGTCATTGAATTATCATGCTTCCATAATTGGAGAAGTTTTTGATACTTTCGTACTCAGTTTTCATAATCTGAAGCTAAAAGAGTATTAAGATGAGATGGATTCCTGTAATTTCTAAAGCCAGATGTTATTTTGACAACTGGCACCCACCTGTAGCTCATTGACAAAACACTGTAACCTGAGTTATTCTGTTGTTCACTCCACTGTGATACCCATGATCAAGGGTCCTTGTTCTTTAAACATCACCGCTGCAGTCGATGTGTGTATAAAGTAGAACCATATGGATGTTAAAGTTTGGCTATGGAACTCTCCACTTGGTTCTCATTTTCTATACTTGGTAATGACGCTTGTTATGTGTTTAACTTCAAACAGGGCCTGCATTACAAGTAAAGAATATTTGTTTACTTTTATATCTAGAGGATCAGTATAATCTCCAATATCTGGTTGTCAATGACTTTCTTTTGCTGGTAAGTTTGGAAAGTCTATTAAAAGTCTATTAACAAATGTGAACATGTGATGCAGAGTTTTTATTTCTATAGAACACACTGAATCTTCTAAAGTCGATGTATGGTTGTTTTCATGCTCCAGGGAGCTAGTATAGGGGTGTAATAGCCTCATTTATCGAAAAGCTCGACTATTGAGAGAAGGGGGATATTTTTCTTCGGATCTCAGTTCGTGGGTTTCTTCGTCCTGAACGGGTTGCTACATGGCTTACCAGATATAAGATTCTGTACAGAAACTGCTCTGTGCTTTGAGAGTGAATCTGAGGTACAACCCTGTCTTCAGAGTAACTTCAAGCTCTTATATTTTAAAAAAAAAATTTCAAGCTGTTATAAATGTCCCACTTTAGTTTTGAAGATGAAGTAGCATATACATCTCAAATTCAGATACGCTAGTAAAACATATATCTGAAGGTTGCAATGGAATTGATAAAAGGGACTCATTTGCCAAGACACAAATATGAATAAATTTTTTTTTTTTGGGGATAACCTAGCCCGGAATCGAACCCAAGACTGTGGGAGTCATATTGGAACCTCCCGACCATCTGGGTCACCCATGGTGGGTATGAATAAGTTGTTAAGTAGCAAGGGAGTACCAGTGAAACTAAGGAACTGTTGATACATCAGAATTGCTGTTTTTAAGCCAATACATAACTTATCTGAATAAATGTAACACTAACTATGGCCAACAATCAAAATATAACAAGCAGTTCAAGAATTCGATATCATACAGTACTATTTACTTTCTTATAAACATAACAACTAGCAAAGATGATGTGGAGGACCAATGCGATAGCACTGAGTCCAGCAAGAAGCCAGTAGAAATAATCAAGATGAGCTAGATTCAGTTTGTTGGAAAACCAGCTGTCACCTGTAATGAAACCATAAAATACTGAGGTAGAGAGCAAGCGCAAGGCTTCTCAAAGCATCTGGCATAAAACCACTAATGAAGCTACCGATGCCAAAAATACTGAGGCAGAGAGCAAGCCCTAGGCTTCTCAAATCATCTGGCATCTGGTCATAGAAAAACTCTTGTAGCCCGACCATAGTAAACACGTCTGATATGCCCAAGAGTACATATTGAGGAACCAACCACCAGAAGCTCATAGGAATAGTTGCATTTGGTGCATCAACGAGCCCGAAATCTCTGGCAGTTTTGAGCCTCTTCATCTCTATGAGAGCGGCTATCATCATGGTTATCATCGAAAGCATCATTCCAAAACCGATCCTTTGAAGAAGTGTGAAACCCGATTAGAAAATTTTCTAGCAATTGGGACTAGGACTCGATCATAGATGGGAATGAGCACAACTGAAATATTTATAAAGGTCTGCAGTGCTGCTAGTGGGACTCAGAGTTTTGAATTGATTCTTCTGTCCAAGGTGCTCCCTTGCTTTGTGAAGAAGGCAGAAAACTGTGCAAAAACAATGGCATAGATTAAGCAAAAACAATGGCATAGATTAAGCATGTTGCCCCTATTGGAAATAGTCTAAGCATGACCTTAGCTTCTTCTACTTGTATAGCGCTGTCTCTGTTGCCTTCTTCTATCCTGTATGGTGACAGGTATACGAGATCAATAGTTTACTAGTTAACTGCTCGTATTATGGGTATTCCAGGTTCCTCTTCTAGCTATGGCTTGTGTTCCCCCAAAAACATTAATATTCTATAATTGAATATGATATTCGTAATTCATATTTGAGTATAGTCCCACGCTGGAATGATTACAAGACTAATGAACTTAAATCGAAAAGTTGAGATCAAATAACTAAAAGTGTAAGCGTTCATATTAGTTTTATGTTCATTGGAAAGACTAAAAGCATAAAGGATTTACATATAAAATGGGTTCAATAATTTAAACTTTTGGGTGAATTTGTTTCTCAGCCCATGTTTAATTATCCCTACGGAAATTTAATGTTGCATGAAAGATAAAAGTTCAAAAAATTATCTTACTTGTACTGATCTGATGAGAATGTTTGTTCGTCTCCAGGCTCTCTCCAACTTCTTACCATACCAGCCATTCCTCTTCCAATTCTGACAAATGGACTTTTCTCTTCCAAGGGATAGAACCTATATGTTTTGGTTCCAAGCAAGAACACAACGAGAGCAAGAATCATCGAGATGCAAAGGAGTCCAAACCCAAGACCCCGACCAATATCATCTTGTACAGTGGCGGAGCCATGAATTTTAGAAAGGGGGGTCCAAACCAAAAGAGAAAAAAAAAAAGAGTAGAGCACAAACCATAATGAGATCTGGTTAAAGATGAGAGTTGAAGGCTAAGGGAATACAGGTGGATGAGAAGGTTAAGATCTGATTAGGTCTTTATGGATGAGGACAGAGAGAATGCTCGTGAAAAACATAAATTACTTACGATTTGTTCGCGATCTATCACAACTCGAGAGAAGAAAAGAGGAGTTTTGAGAAATTTTGAGTGATCTGAATTTTAGTTTGAGTGGTCTTGAATTTTACCTCTATGATTTATAAAATCACTACCCGATGATTCTTTTTATTTTTGGTTTTTTTATAAGACCCCTCCAATCATGCATAATTGCAAAACTAGCCCTCAACAATCAGGATTTGCAAAACTATTCCCAGATCATCAACTTTGAAGAAAATACCCCTAAATCAACAAAATCATTAACTTTGATATGCTAATACGCAATTGCAATGTAAAAAATATTTTTAAAAAATTCAAATATTTACTCATCATATCCAACAAAGTTAATGAATTGTTGATTTGGGGTTTTTTTCCTCCCCAAAGTTGATTATTTACGTGTAGTTTTGAAACTATTGAGACTTAGGGGTACTTTTACAAATGTGCATGATGTAAGAGGTATTAAACAATAAAATAGATTGGACATTACAGCTCTTGCTAAGGACTAGTAGCTGTAGTATCATGTTTTTACTCTTTATTAGGAAAATTGAGTTTAAGATGTTCAATGCACTAGCAATTTGATAAATGGTGAACACGTCCTAGCACATAGAATAGGCTCTTACCTATTTTTAGTACTTCCTAGCTCATCTGCTTCCTTCCCTCTAGTCTTTTTGTAGCATTTAGCTCTGTGCTTTTGTAGGCTTGGGTTTCCATTGTAGTTAGCTATGACACAGAGCTAGAACAAGGAAGGTAGATAGACTATGAGAGTAGGTAAGCAAGAAGTAGGTTAGTAGTGCTTTCATGGCTTGCTAGTTGCCAGCAGTGGCGGAGCCATGAATTTTAGAAAGTGGGGTCCAAACCAAAAGAGGAAAAAAGAGTAGAACACAAACCATAATGAGATCTGGTTAAAGATGAGAGTTGGAGGCTAAGGGAATACAGGTGAATGAGAAGGTTGAGATCGACTAGGTCTTTATGGATGAGGACAGAGAATGCTCGTGAAAAACATAAATTACTTACAATTTGTTCGCGAGCTATTCACAACTCGAGAGAAGAAAAGAGGAGTTTTGAGAAAGTTTGAGTGATCTTGAATTTTAGTTTGAGTGATCTTGAATTTTACCTCTATGATTTATAAAATCACTACCCGATGATTCTTTTTATTTTTGGTTTTTATAAGACCCTCCAATCATGCATAATTGCAAAACTAGCCCTCAACAATCGATTTGCAAAACTATTCCCGGATCATCAACTTTGAAGAAAATACCCTAAATCAACAAAATCATTAACTTTGATATGCTAATGCATAATTGCAATGTAAAAATATTTTAAAAATTCAAATATTTACTCATCATATCCAACAAAGTTAATGAATTGTTGATTTGGGGTTTTCCTCCCAAAGTTGATTATTTACGTAGTTTTGAAACTATTGAGACTTAGGGTACTTTTACAAATGTGCATGATGTAAGAGGTATTAAACAATAAAATAGATTGGACATTACAGCTCTTGCTAAGGACTAGTAGCTGTAGTATCATGTTTTTACTCTTTATTAGGAAAATTGAGTTTAAGATGTTCAATGCACTAGCAATTTGATAAATGGTGAACACGCCCTAGCACATAGAATAGGCTCTTACCTATTTTTAGTACTTCCTAGCTCATCTGCTTCCTTCCCTCTAGTCTTTTTGTAGCATTTAGCTCTGTGCTTTTGTAGGCTTGGGTTTCCATTGTAGTTAGCTATGACACAGAGCTAGAACAAGGAAGGTAGATAGACTATGAGAGTAGGTAAGCAAGAAGTAGGTTAGTAGTGCTTTCATGGCTTGCTAGTTGCCAGCAGTGGCGGAGCCAGGAATTTTAGAAAGTGGGGTCCAAACCAAAAGAGGAAAAAAAAAGAGTAGAACACAAACCATAATGAGATCTGGTTAAAGATGAGAGTTGGAGGCTAAGGGAATACAGGTGAATGAGAAGGTTGAGATCTGACTAGGTCTTTATGGATGAGGACAGAGAGAACGCTCGTGAAAAACATAAATTACTTACAATTTGTTCGCGAGCTATTCACAACTCGAGAGAAGAAAAGAGGAGTTTTGAGAAAGTTTGAGTGATCTTGAATTTTAGTTTGAGTGATCTTGAATTTTACCTCTATGATTTATAAAATCACTACCCGATGATTCTTTTTATTTTTGGTTTTTATAAGACCCCTCAATCATGCATAATTGCAAAACTAGCCCTCATCAATCGATTTGCAAAACTATCCCCGGATCATCAACTTTGAAGAAAATACCCTAAATCAACAAAATCATTAACTTTGATATGCTAATATGCAATTGCAATGTAAAAATATTTTAAAAATTCAAATATTTACTCATCATATCCAACAAAGTTAATGAATTGTTGATTTGGGGTTTCCTCCCAAAGTTGATTATTTACGTAGTTTTGAAACTATTGAGGCTTAGGGGTACTTTTGCAAATATGCATGATGTAAGAGGTATTAAAAATAAAATAGATTGGACATTACAGCTCTTGCTAAGGACTAGTAGTCTGTAGTATCATGTTTTTACTCTTTATTAGGAAAATTGAGTTTAAGATGTTCAATGCACTAGCAATTTGATAAATGGTGAACACGTCCTAGCACATAGAATAGGCTCTTACCTATTTTTAGTACTTCCTAGCTCATCTGCTTCCTTCCCTCTAGTCTTTTTGTAGCATTTAGCTCTGTGCTTTTGTAGGCTTGGGTTTCCATTGTAGTTAGCTATGACACAGAGCTAGAACAAGGAAGGTAGATAGACTATGAGAGTAGGTAAGCAAGAAGTAGGTTAGTAGTGCTTTCATGGCTTGCTAGTTGCCAGCAGTGGCGGAGCCAGGAATTTTAGAAAGTGGGGTCCAAACCAAAAGAGGAAAAAAAAGAGTAGAACACAAACCATAATGAGATCTGGTTAAAGATGAGAGTTGGAGGCTAAGGGAATACAGGTGAATGAGAAGGTTGAGATCTGACTAGGTCTTTATGGATGAGGACAGAGAGAACGCTCGTGAAAAACATAAATTACTTACAATTTGTTCGCGAGCTATTCACAACTCGAGAGAAGAAAAGAGGAGTTTTGAGAAAGTTTGAGTGATCTTGAATTTTAGTTTGAGTGATCTTGAATTTTACCTCTATGATTTATAAAATCACTACCCGATGATTCTTTTTATTTTTGGTTTTTTTATAAGACCCCTCCAATCATGCATAATTGCAAAACTAGCCCTCATCAATCAGGATTTGCAAAACTATCCCCAGATCATCAACTTTGAAGAAAATACCCCTAAATCAACAAAATCATTAACTTTGATATGCTAATATGCAATTGCAATGTAAAAAATATTTTAAAAAATTCAAATGTTTACTCATCATATCCAACAAAGTTAATGAGTTGTTGATTTGGGGTTTTTTTTTCCTCCCCAAAGTTGATGATTTACGAGTAGTTTTGAAACTATTGAGGCTTAGGGGTACTTTTGCAAATATGCATGATGTAAGAGGTATTAAAAATAAAATAGATTGGACATTACAGCTCTTGCTAAGGACTAGTAGTCTGTAGTATCATGTTTTTACTCTTTATTAGGAAAATTGAGTTTAAGATGTTCAATGCACTAGCAATTTCATAAATGGTGAACACGCCCTATCACATAGAATAGGCTCTTACCTATTTTTAGTAGTTCCTAGCTCATCTGCTTTCTTCCCTCTAGTCTTTTTGTAGCATTTAGCTCTGTGCTTTTGTAGGCTCAGGTTTCCATTGTAGTTAGCTATGACACAGAGCTAGGACAAGGAAGGTAGATAGACTATGAGAGTAGGTAAGCAAGAAGTAGGTTAGTAGTGCTTTCATGGCTTGCTAGTTGCCAGCAGTGGCGGAGCCAGGAATTTTAGAAAGTGGGGTCCAAACCAAAAGAGGAAAAAAGAGTAGAACACAAACCATAATGAGATCTGGTTAAAGATGAGAGTTGGAGGCTAAGGGAATACAGGTGAATGAGAAGGTTGAGATCGACTAGGTCTTTATGGATGAGGACAGAGAACGCCGTGAAAAACATAAATTACTTACAATTTGTTCATGAGCTATTCACAACTCGAGAGAAGAAAAGAGGAGTTTTGAGAAAGTTTGAGTGATCTTGAATTTTAGTTTGAGTGATCTTGAATTTTACCTCTATGATTTATAAAATCACTACCCGATGATTCTTTTTATTTTGGTTTTTATAAGACCCTCCAATCATGCATAATTGCAAAACTAGCCCTCATCAATCGATTTGCAAAACTATCCCCAGATCATCAACTTTGAAGAAAATACCCTAAATCAACAAAATCATTAACTTTGATATGCTAATATGCAATTGCAATGTAAAAATATTTTAAAAATTCAAATGTTTACTCATCATATCCAACAAAGTTAATGAGTTGTTGATTTGGGGTTTTTTCCTCCCAAAGTTGATGATTTACGAGTAGTTTTGAAACTATTGAGGCTTAGGGGTACTTTTGCAAATATGCATGATGTAAGAGGTATTAAAAATAAAATAGATTGGACATTACAGCTCTTGCTAAGGACTAGTAGTTGTAGTATCATGTTTTTCTTCTTTATTAGGAAAATTGAGTTTAAGATGTTCAATGCACTAGCAATTTCATAAATGGTGAACACGTCCTATCACATAGAATAGGCTCTTACCTATTTTTAGTAGTTCCTAGCTCATCTGCTTTCTTCCCTCTAGTCTTTTTGTAGCATTTAGCTCTGTGCTTTTGTAGGCTCAGGTTTCCATTGTAGTTAGCTATGACACAGAGCTAGGACAAGGAAGGTAGATAGACTATGAGAGTAGGTAAGCAAGAAGTAGGTTAGTAGTGCTTTCATGGCTTGCTAGTTGCCAATATACCTACTTAGGTTTCTTTTGATTTTCAGGGGAGGCTAGGGCCCATTTGCCCCATACATGGCTCCGCCCCTGGTTGCCAGTATACCTACTTAGGTTTCTTTTATTTTTTAGAGGGGACCGGGGCCCATTTGGCCCATACATGGCTCCGCCCCTGATCTTGTACATAATTTAAGACCAAGGTGGTGATGGATGTACCGCCGTAGAGAGAAGAAATGCCTGAGCAAATGCCACCAGATAAATGGAGAAGAAGAAAAAGGTAGTCTGGAAGTTAAGTCGGATCAGGGCAATCTGTAGAGTAGGAGGGGTTGTTGCGCTCGGGTGGACGCAATGAAGGCATTGCTGCTGATAAGGTCAGCATTCCTAAACCCTGTGAAGTAGTTAAACAATTAGAAGAGAAAAATCCTAAAGAGGTCAATCTTTGTTTCTGAACCTCAAAAAATAAAGGGAGGTAAATATCTACTGAAGTGAAGGGGACTTTAAATGCAGAAAACCACAAACCAGACATAGAGCAAAGAAGCGCACCATGGTTCGGTACCGAGCAAGAAATGAATCCACAACGACCGCCCCCACCAACGGCGTCATCATCTCAACCCCACACCAAAAGCGTTGACCGCTGCCACCGCCTCTGCCGTTGACTCCCTCATCTGACAGGTTAGATACATTATCAAGTTTGACAATATCCCAAAGTAGGCGAATCTCTCCACAACCTCGACTCCTGCATCATCAAACAGCGCTCTCAAAGATGGATCTCATATTAATAAAAAAAATCTGGAGAAAACTTGGAGAGAGTGAGTTACCGATGATGAAGAAGGCGGAGGTCTACGACCCGTGGTGGATCTGGTGGTTATTTGGCGGCCATGGTAGTCAACGACTCCAGTCAACGGGCGGTGGAGGAGGAGAGGGTCAGAGGAGGAGGATTCCATCCTCTTCTCTTTATTCTGCTGATGCTTTGCTTATGCTTTAGCTGCTAATATTGCATGTGGGATACACCACGGAAGCATTGGATATCTAAGGAGCCTTTTCTTAAGTTTGGGGAAGTCTCATAGTCCACGGCCAAGACAAGTGGACAATTAGGATGAGTACTGTAGAGTATGAGGATATAAGTTACTTTTTTTTATCGCGCCTTTGGCGCACATTGGAATCAAACACAGGTCTCTCATGAGGGAGTGACACGGCTTTGCCATGTGACCTACTGCGTCGCCCCCTATAAGTTACTTTTCTTGAACTACTAATTAAGCAGTACTTGGGACTTCCAATATTTATATTATATGATATAAATCTTATATTAGATTGAATTAATTTTCTTATTTAGAACTAGCAACGTTTTATTAGAGATATACTAATGACTCACCTCCTTTCAAATACCTAGGCATCCCTTTCAAGAAAGGCTCTCTCTCAAAATATGAATGGCAACCAGTACTAGACAACCTTACTAAGAAGCTTTCTATGTGGAAAAACAAACAATTAAGTATTGGAGGTAGACTTACTCTCATCAATTCTGTTCTCACTTCTTCCCCTCTCTACTTCTTGTCTTTTTTCAAGCTCCCAATTTGGCTCATTAAAGAGATAGACAAAATTAGGCGTAACTTCCTATGGGGAATAATTTCTTTTCCAAAGGCAAAGCGCTAGTTAACTGGAAGTCAGTGTGTAAACCCAAAGCCCAAGG
This sequence comes from Asparagus setaceus, assembly GCA_012295165.1. NCBI lineage: Eukaryota > Viridiplantae > Streptophyta > Magnoliopsida > Asparagales > Asparagaceae > Asparagus > Asparagus setaceus. The sequence continues at coordinate 53,118,229 of CM022701.1, forward strand.
GGGCCTGGGCATCATCAACCTAACCACCTTTAATGAGGCCCTCTTATCCAAATGGATGTGGAAATTCTTCAAACAAGACTCCCTAGTTGCTCAAATCCTCTCTTCATCTCACAACCATTCTCTTCCTCTCTCTAGTTGTTCAACCACCCCAGTCCAATGCTTCTAAGTTTTGGCATGATACAATCTTATCCAGTCAGGCTTTTACATCTCTAGTTCAATGGAAGCTGGGTAATGGGCTATCCATCAGATTCTGGGAGGATAAATGGACAGGGCATAACTCCCTCTCCTCTTTGTTCCCATTGGCATATAACCTGGCTCTATCCAAGAACGTTAGCATCAGATCCCAGGGATTATTCATTGACAATATATGGCACTGGAAACCTCTTATGCGTAGGCCTTTATCTCCTAAAGCCATTCAGGAGACCCATGATCTGAGGTCTATGCTCTCTTCATCTAATGGGCCCATATGCAGTATCAAGGATGAGGTCACTTGGCCCCTTAATCCTTCAGGTATACTCTCTGTTAAATCCTTATATCAAGTTCTTTCCATTGGAGGTTCCATCAATGCAGCTTACTCATTCATTTGGAGGAGCTTCCTTCCCTCCAAGGTCAAGGTCTTTGCATGGTTGCTTCACAAGCGCAAACTGCATACTAAACAGAATTTAGCCCTCAAAGGGTGGCCTGGGGACACTTCCTGTTCTCTCTGTAATTCGGCAATTGAAACAGATTCGCACTTGTTCTGGGAGTGCCAGATGGCTAGAGTTGCTTGGGAACCCTTCTTGCAGAGAATGCATCTGAATATTAACAGCATGGAATTTGAAGCCATCATTCAATCACATGGTTCATTTGTTTCTAATAAGTACCATCGGCATCTGTGGCTAGCTCTCATGCATACATTCTGCTGGTGTCTATGGAAAGCTAGAAATTCTTTGATTTTCTCCCGGGCTGCCTTCTGCCCTCGGCATTTAACTGCTAATGTTTCCTTTTATATGATGTTTTGGTCAGGGCACTCTACCTCTAAACAGGCGGTTCAAGCAAACGAGGTGGCAAGGCAACTGGGTTTGCAAAACCTGCAGGAAGCAGCATTGGACATGGTTGCTGACAACTTCTGATATTGATTTGGATTTGCGGGATTTTGTTTTGTTTGTAAATATTCCTCAAGTATCCACAACTATGGATTTTTGTTTTGGCTTTTCTTTTGACAGCAGCCAAATTTTGGTTGTTCTTCGGTGGAGATTCTAGTTTTCTAGCTCCCACCTGGCTGCTGTATTCGCTGTACATCTTTTTAGTTTGCTGTTGGGTTTGGAGGAGCAACTCACTCTAGCTCAAGTTTCAACTGACGTCGATAGACCACTCGTTGATCTTGACGTGAGTGAGCTATCTTCCAACTCCATGGCCTTGTACATACCTACATTTTGGTATTCTCTTATATATATAGTGATATGAATAAGGCCTTCAGCCCTACTTCTTACTTTCAAAAAAAAATAAATAAATAAAGGAGTTATGTCTTTCTGAAAAATCAGACAATACATTTATAATTTTTTTTTTTGGTCAAAATCTCAGTTCGTGGCTTTCTTCTTAAACAGTCTCCTACAAGCTTTACCAGATATTAAATATTGATACAGAATCTGTTCTATGCATTGCATTGAGAGCGAACCTCAGACACAACTCTGTCTTCAGAGTAACTTTAAGCTCTCTCATAATTTGTTCCACTTCTAAGTTTCAAGATGAAGTAGCATAGCAGTACAATCTCAAATTCAGATAGTCTAGTAACAACAGTCTAGTAACAACGTATGTCTCAAGTTTACGATGAAAGTTGATAAAAGGGACACATTCGCCAGCATGTGAACCATTTATAAATCAGAAGCACAATATTTTAAGCCAATACATTACTTGCCTCGACAATACATGTACCTTTATAATTGACAACGAACAAATATAACAAGCAGTTCAAGAATTCGATATCATAGGGGTTTTGCTTTCTTCTTATAAGCATAACAGTTTGCAAAGGTGACATAAAGGACCAACTCTAGAGCACTCGATCCAGCAAGGAGCCAACAGAAAAAAATCAAGATGAGCTCGATTCAGGTTGTTACCAACTGTCACCTGTCTTTCTAGTTTCTTCGTCAATCACCGAGACCATAAAACTACTAACAAAACAACCTATGCCAAAAATGCTTTGGTAGAGAGTGAGCCCCGGAGGCTCCTCAAAGTGTCTGGCATCTGATCATAAACATACTGAGGAACCAACCACCAAAAACTCATAGGAATGGTTGCATTGGATCATCAATCAGCCCGAAATCGCTGGCAGTTTTGAGCCTCTTCATCTCTGCTAATGCTGCTATCACCATGGATATTATTGAAGGACCATTTCAGTACCGAGCCTTTGCAGTAGTGCAAAACCAGATGGAGCCTTGGAAAATTTTATAGCAATTGGGACTAAAACTCGATCATAGATGGGAATGAAAGCAACCATAGAAACACTGATAAAGCTTTGCGGTGCTGCTGGTGGCACTTGGAGATCTGAACTGATTCTTCTGTCTAGAGTGCCCCCTTGCTTTGTGAAAAAGGTAGATGATTGTGAAACTACAACAGCGTAGACTAAGCATGTTGCCCATATCGGGAACAGTCTAAGTACCCCTTTAGCCTCTTCTACTTGTGTAGCACTTATGTTGTTGCCTTCTATTCTGTATGATTACAGGTGTAAGGGATTACTATTACTTGTGCTATGCAATTAATTGTAAATAGTTGGAAACTCAATCCTATATTTAAACTTTTGGATTGATTGTCTCTCAGGCTATATATGTACATTTAATTTTGCCCAAGGGAATCTATAGTTTCATTACAGATAAAATTTAAAGTTAGCCTTACTTGTGCTGATCAGATGAGAAGGTTTGTGCATCATGAAGCCTTTCTCCAAACTTCTCACTATGCCCGCTGTTGTCCTTCCAATTCGCAGAAACGGGCTTTCCTCCTCCAAGAGACAGAAGCGATACGTCTTGGTCCCAGGCAAGAACACAACGAGAGCAAGCATCGTCGAAACACAAGGGATCCCAAATCCAAAACCCCAACCGATATTATCCTGTGCATAGTTCAAGGCCAAGACAGTGATGATTATGCCTCCACAGATACAGAAATTCCACCAATTGAAGAGGGAGCTCTTGGCTATAGGTTCCTCAGGATCATTCTCATCCAACTGATCAGCGCCAAATGCTTGAACACGAGACTTGTGTCCTCCCTGAGCAAATTCCACCAGATGAATAACGAGGAAGAAGAAGCTAATTTGAAATTGAGTCGGTTCAGAGCAATCTGAGGAGTTGAAGAGGTTGACGTTGCATTTGGGTGGACGGAATGAAGGCATTACAGCCGATAAGGTCAGCATTCCTAAACCCTGTGTTTTAGCTAAACAAATTAGAAGAAAATCCTAGAGTATCAATCTTTTTTTGTTTTTGAATCTGAACAAGCAAAGGAAGGAGAATAGCTTCACTTCAGACATTTTTTTTCATCTCTGTTTTGAGTTTTTCATTTGTTACTCATTGAGAATGGATATTCTGCAGCAAAAAGCATTCCATTGGTAAAATGCCAAGACAAGATATACCAAGAGAGTTTTCTTGCAGTAATAGAGGGGATTTAAGATTAAAGGTCCAGTGTCTTATTTTAAAAAGTATTTTGGGAGCCCGCCTAGGTTGTACCGAAGTAGTTAATTAATTCTTTAGCTTTTTTTCCCTTAGAAACCACCTTTGAAATAGGGTAACTATACGAAAATCATCTTTTATTTTTAATTTCTACATAAATCATCTTTAAAGTAGGTTTTGTTGCAATCAACCACATTCCAATCAATTTTTACTAAAAATTAACAAATAAGCTTAAAAAATTCTCGTTCAAAGTATGTGAGTTGTATCCTAACAAAATCTAAACACTAAAAAAATGAGTCGCGTACCTTGAAAGTGATTTTTTAATGATAATTTTGGGTTTTTAGTGAAAAATGAAAGGTGGTTTATGAATAAATTACTCTATTTGTAAAGTGGTTTCTAAGAGGAAAAAACCTATTTCTTAACAGCTCTTAGGTGAACCTGAGCCGCTTGCTTTGGACTCACCGCATTAAAAGGTTTTTTTGCCTTAAACATAACAATGGGTGAAGAAAATGGGTGACGAGAATGAGAGCAAACATTCATCAAAATTCTCACTTTTGCATAATTGAGGGTATAAAAGTACAAATTTTAAAAATTTTAAGATATATAAGTGCCGTCAAAAGCAATTGAGGGTATATAAGTACCAAGTAAGGAAAACTATACGGTATTTAAGCGCAATTAAGTTGTTTGTGGCGGTTAACAAATCAACATAGAAACATTTGAAGTGGACTTTAATTTGGACAAGCGATATTGCACATCTCTCCTTTATATATAATGAGAAATTGGTGATGCTCCTAAATGCATAAAACGCCACCACCTAAGCACATAAAACAACATCATGTGTCATATGTTATTTTAATATTAAATTAGAATTCTTATATGATAGGATTATTTTCTATCAATAATTAGAATTCTCATCAAATTAAATCAATCCATAATATGAAAAATTGGTGGTACTCCTAAATGCATAAAACGACGCCATCTAAGCACGTAAAACAGCGCCATATGTTATATGTTATTTTAATATTAAATTAGAATTCTTATATGATTCTCTCCTTTATATATAATGAGAAATTGGCAGTACTCCTAAATGCATAAAACGACACCACTTAAGCAAATAAAACAATGTCAAGTGTCATATGTTATTTTAATATTAAATTAAAATTCTTACATGACGAGTTTATTTTCTTTCAATAATTAGAATCCTCATCAAATTAAATTAATCCATGGTTAGAAAATTCTAATTATATTCAAATATTTGGTAATCCTAATCTAACCATAACTTTTAATTCACTTTAATTATCCATAATTTAAAAAATCTAACAATCATATTTTTAATTCACTTTAATTATCCATAATTAAAAAATCTTTAAGTTTTATAAGAAAAAGAGTATGAAAAACTTAAAACATTTCATTATATCCATATATAATTGAATCTTCTAAAGTTTCTTTTAAAAATCAATCAATCATAGTTGGTTTTTCTTAACCATAAACTATATATTATATAACTTTTAACAATTTTAAGTGTGCAATTTATAAAATAATTGCATAGGTAATTGAAAAAATCATCATCAAAATATAAAGAAATCCTATGGCACATATCTATTTCATAAAGTGAAAAACTTTATGAAATTGTAAGAACTCTATTTGTCAATTCCATCACAAAATGCAAAACCACTCTTTCTCATTCATAGGTTCGTAGCTTAGCTATTTATTCGCTATCATCCATAGGCCCGCAATTTTATTATATTTGAAAATAGTCCCTCAAACCAAGAATAAAAGTAGCAATTAGAGGGATTAAATTGAAGAAAACTTATAAGAATTGGAGGGCTTCAACAATTTGAGGGACTAATTTCAAAGTAAGGTAGATTTCATGCACCTAAGAGCAGTTTCATTTATCTGTGGACTAAATTCAATGTATGAAAAACTTAGCGGACTACTAATACAAAAAACCTAATATGTATATGGGTACATTAACAAGAAACTTTTTTTGGGGCGTGCCCACCCTCTGTTAAGGAAATAAGAGAGACCTGAAAGAGAATCATTGTCTATATAATAGATATGTTAACTTTGACTTAGCCAACAATTAATGTCTAATTAAAACACACATATGGGTTTGTTGGGTTGTATAAATATTATATGAGATGTGCTATTATTAGCATGTAATCCACATTTAATCTTATGAAGAATATTGATATTTCAAGTTGTTCTAATTGCTATAAGTTGAATTTATCAAATACACACATAATACATATTAATTGAATATATTGACTCTAATATAATATAGAATTTAATATAAGTTGTAACAGTGAGAGCATAAATTGTCTCTATAACTTATATGGGAATAAAGATAATAATGGAAGGACCTATGAGCAAAGGAGTGCTAGAAAGTGACTCACTTGCAAATATCTTTTCTCTAGTATTGCTTTGCAAATATGTTGATTGATATATTTTCAATTATCAGTTTAGATTAAAGATATCTGTAAAATATCAAGAGATATAGTAGTTGAGATTTGAGATCTCATGCGATGAGGATAAGATCTCAAGAGATATTTTAGATGAGTTTAAATTTGACAGCTATGGCATGTTTGGCAACTAGAAAGAAAGTGGAAAGTGGATTAAATATTGGAAAATGACTCCACTTTTCTTTTTTTATTTCTCTATTTAGCAATTGGTAAGTTACTGGAAAGTAAATGGAAAGTGAAGAGTTCCATTTTAACTTTTTAGCCTCTTTCACTTTCTAAAAAAAGAGAAAGTCGATGGAAAGTGAAGACAGAGCAAAGAGAAAATCTTTTTTTAATCTTTTTTCACCATTTTACTGTCCATTATTTTATTTATTATGATTAAATCAGGTTACCCTCGGATTTCTTCTCCGACCCAACTAGCTGCTCCTAATTCTTATATGATTTTTAGTTCTGCTAATTGCTTGTGGCACAGTAGACACATTTCATATATGATTTATAGTTAGTTTTCATATCCGGTCACCCTACTATCATATATAAACTATTGACATTATATGAGGCAAAAACATTACCTAAGGCACAACATTCTATAATCTATTGAATGTTCACAACGTCATACAACGCCAATGTTTTAAAAATAGGCTGATTTTATCGATTTATCGCTGATATATAGGGTTTGGGCCATGGCCGATGCGGCTTTTGCAAACTCGCATATCGTTTTTGGCCGATTTATCCTGATATATCGGTGTAAATCCGATAAAGCGGCTGATTTCTCCTGGGTTAAAAATCGCCCGATTTTTTACGATTTACATTTTAAGTGAACCGCTTCGGGTTTGGAGGTAAAAACCCTCTTTTTTCCATATCTGATCTGCATCCACTAAACAAAAACCGTGCTATCTTATTCTATTTTACATCCGCTTGTCGTGTAACCTTAATTCTCTCAGCCTCCATTGTTTTCTCCCCCAAATCATTTGCAAATTTCTCACTCGAAGACCTCTATCGATGACCTCTCTGGAAGACCCTCTCGATATTTTATTAAATGTGCTTAGATTACATATTAGGACATTATATTATACATGCTCACCATCCGACATGACACTCCGATTTTTACTACTTATCCCCGATATATCCCCGATAACCGGGATCCGATATGAATTTTGGCCGTCGGATATATTTCCGATAACCTATATTTAAAACATTGTATAGCGCACAACATTTTAGAAGTCGGTTGATATTACATGAACAAACCTATTCACTTTATGTAAACTATATAGGGTTTTTACATCAAAACTACTTTCACTTTTACCCAAATTGTTACTTACCACCTTTAAAGTTTTTTTTTTAATGTAAACCACCTTTACTTGCTCACATGTTTGCAATGTCACACTTAATTCAGTTTTCAGCCAAAAGTACGCAAAATGATCATTTTACCCTCACAATTTTCTTATTTTTTTCATCTCCTTCCTCACAAACCCTAACCCTAGTCTCCTCATCCTCCTCTTCTCCCCGTCCCCTCTCCCTCCTCCCCCAACTCCCCTCCCCCTCTCTCTCGTCCTCCCTCTTCCTCCCTGACCTCCCACTCTCCCATTCCTTCCCAAGTAGGAACTAGGATTAGGGTTAGGGTTTGGGGGAGATGGCGGCCATGGGTTAGGATTAGGATTTTGAGGGAGATGGCGGCCATGGGTTAGGGTTTGTAGAAGAGGAGGATGGAGGAGGCTACGATTAGGGTTAGGAGTTGGAAGGAAGAAGATGGGGGTAAAATGGGAATATATGATTTTTCATGGGTGAACAGTAAAAAAAGGTGTGACATTGCAAACATGTTAGCAAGTAAAGGTGGTTTACATCAAAAAAAAAAACTTTAAAGGTGGTAAGTATCAATTTGGGTAAAAGTAAATGTAGTTTTGATGTAAATACCCAACTATATAATAGGATATAGAAGTGCGTATAAATCTAGGCACAAAATAATCATTCCAAAATTACTTGATCAAATTATTTTTATAATTGCATAATTTTATATTATTTTTGAATAAATATGATATTTTATTACAATTAAATGTATGTATTTTCTACTAATTTTTATATTTTTGCATAATTTTATATTATTTCACCAAGTCGAGTTATTGTAAGAGGTACACAATTTTGCAATTAAATGGCTTTCTTCTAATGTATGTATTTTCTACTAATTTTTAAAGATAATATTGTCAATGGGTAAGGGTAAACTTACCATAGTGCCATATGTTACTTTTTATCTTCTCTTTTTATATGTCAACAATATTTTTTTTAAAGTTTGTTTTCTACTAAACACATAGATGCCACATCAGTTGCCACCTCAACTTTTTATATCTTCACTTTCTATTATCCAAACAAGATTTGCTAAAATCTAAAAGGGTCTAGCCGACTTGGTAAGCTGCTTGTGAGTAGTACTCCAATATCTCAGGTTTGACTTTCCTAAGGAGACTTTCCTAAGGAGCACCTGCACAAATTTAATTTCGTGGAATACCCGAGGCCGTGCATTGGGGGTGCCCCATAGCCATGCCCGGAGGTTTGATACCCATGGTCCGAAGGCTGGTGGGGTTCCCTCGCCAAACCATAATAAATAAATAAATAAAGAGATTTGTTAAAAGAAAGTGAAGAGAAAGTACTTTCTTTAGAATGTACTTTCTCCTCACTTTCTACTTTCTATTTACTTTCTAGCTACCAAACATGAAAGAATGCCTAAAAGCTCCCACATACATGCTCTTTATAAATATGCAGTTTCTCTAATAAAAGTACCAAAAGTTTTCTCAGGTAGTAGATTGAAAATTTTTCCGGCTATTTTCCGTTCCCAGTCAATTTGATGCGGGACAAGTAAAGATTGGGTTGATTATGTTCAATAATATAGTTAGGATTTTGTCTCATCGTATTGTAAGAGATTTTATTTTAGTTGATAGGGATTTAGTAGTTTGAGAGCTTATCTTTTTAGATATATTTCTTAGATATTTAATTATTTTGTGAGTATATCTGGTCTATCCTTTTTTTTTTTTTAAATCTTAGATTTCTTTCAAAAGAATTTTTTTTTAAAAAAAACAGAGAAAGCTACTGTTCAGCCTAAAACTGTTTAACCGATTACTGTTTATTTTGAAAAAAAATTCCCGTTCCCCGTCACATCATCTTCTTCAGTTTGTGAAGCACCTAAGTAGTTAGGAGGAGCAAGGTGAATCGAATAGAGGCAAGACATTTCAGACTACTCGAAAGTGAGGTATTCCCATAGCTTTTGTAGAAAATTACATGATCTCTATGGTAAAATCCTGCATAAATAATTGTTAATCTGAAATTGTTTTGGATTATTAAATCAGAAAATATATTAGATTAATTTGTCCTCCATGGAGAAGAATGGCGCAGGCACATATCAAGGTTCCCTGTCTCTGTAGGTGATCGATGTACAAAAATAAGTTGTCCAATGGTCTCCTTCCGATGCCGAAGGATATAGCAGAAGTCGAAAAGATGGTCAATCTGAGTTATCTGTTCATGAGATTTACATTCGACACCGCGATCGCTTTTGTTTTTGGAGTCGATCCAGGCTGCCTTGCTTATGATTTCCTAGCATTCCAGTGCTGCATCTGTAATTAAGAACGAGCAATATTTCAGTATAGAATAAAATTAAAATAAAGGAGTTTAGCCTAATATTGTAATCACAACGTCCAGAAGTCAGACGACACCATTATACATACTTTTCTTTCGTAGTTTTCTTCCTGAGCAGTTTGCTGCATTAAGCTTTACCCAATATAAGATTAGGATATACATCTCAAACTCAACCACACAGTCTGCAGAGTAACTTCAAGCTCTTCGAATTATTCCACTTAACTTTCAAAGTTGAAGTATCATAGCAGTACATCTCAAATTCAGACACGCTGTTAATAACATATATCTGAAGGTTGCGATGAAAGTTGATAACAAAGGATTAATTAGTACTCCCCAACATCCGAACCATTTATTCATCAAAATTGCAGTTTTAAAGCCAACATATAACATGCCTAAACAATACACGTACCTTCACAATTGACAACAAACAGAAATTACAAGCAGTTCAAGAATTCGATATCATACAGTATTTGCTTTCTTCTTATAAACATAGCAGCTGGCAAAGATGACATAGAGGAACAACGCTAGAGCACTGAGTCCAGCAAGGAGCCAGTAGAAATAATCAAGATGAGCTCGATTCAGGTTGTTAGAAAACCAACTGTCACCATTTTTTCTAGTTTCTTTGTCAATCACAGAGACCATAAAACTACTAATGAAGCTGCCTATGCCAAATATGCTGAGGTAAAGAGCAAGACCAAGGCTCCTCAAAGAATCCGGCATCTGATCATAGAAAAACTCTTGCAAGCCAACCATAGTAAACACATCTGATATGCCAAAGAGTACATATTGAGGAACCAACCACCACAAACTCATAGGAATAGTTGCATTTGGGTCATCAACGAGCCCGAAATCTCTAGCAACTTTGAGCCTCTTAATCTCCACAATAGCTGCTATCACCATGGAAACCATAGAAAGGACCAAGCCTATGCCGATCCTTTGGAGAAGTGTGAAACCAGATGGCACCTTGGAAAATTTTCTTGCAATCGGGACTAAAACTCGATCATAGATGGGAATGAAAGCAACGATAGAAACACTGATAAAGCTCTGCAGTGCTGCTGGTGGCACTTGGAGATTTGAACTGATTCTTCTGTCCAGAGTGCTCCCTTGCTTTGTGAAAAAGGTAGATGATTGTGAAAATACAACCGCGTAGATTAAGCATGTTGCCCATATTGGGAACAGTCTAAGTACCCCTTTAGCTTCTTCCACTTGTATAGCATTTATGTTGTTTCCTTCTTCTATCCTGTATAATAACAGGTGCAAGGGTTAATGCTTTATTGCCTATATTTAAGCACCTAAGTAATAATAAACTTAAATTGAAAATTAGGCTAAACCACGCTGCTCTTTTAAATGTTTAGGTTTGGTTTTTAAATGTAGGAAGTAACTTAATGTACAATTTTATGCAAGAGTCAAAATCAAGGATCAGTAATGGTTAAAAAAATTCAAATTGCAATTATGATACACTTTTCGTTGCTTATTCTTTTGAAAATGGTTTTTTCCCAAAATATTAACTAATTTAAATTCTAAATCAAGTCCCCAGGTATGCAACCCAATTCGTTAGTGTATCGTGTTCCGAGACAATTGAACCCGGGTCGCGGTTCGCTATAGTATATCCCATGTTTCCGACGTCTACGATTTATACTATCTCAAAATGACTAAGGTCTAGTTAACACGTGTGTATGTATAGTCTCTCATTGGAAAGATTCGAAAGATCAAATGAATTGCATGGAAAATTGTGTTTAATACCTAATATTTTAAACTTTTGGATTCTCAACCTATATTTAATTCTCCTGAAAGGAAGCTATAATTTCATGATAGATAAAATTTAGTGGTTTTCACATATTAGTCCCTTAAATCTTCCATATTTTGAAACTAGTCCCTCAAATCATTGTAACTGCTATTAGGTCCCCAATTCTTAGGTATTTTGAAATTAGTCCCTCAAATCAAGTTTGACACAACTTATGAGAACTGGGGACCTAGTAGCAATTTAAATGATTTGAGAGACTAATTTCAAAATATGCAAGATTCAAGGGACAAATAAAAACAAAACCAAAAATTTAAAATTTGTCTTACTTGTGCTGATCAGATAAGAAGGTTTGTGCCTCTCCAGGCTCTCGAACTACATCATCCGAAGTCCTTCTCCAACTTCTCACCATGCCTGCCATAGTTCTTCCAATTCTCACAAATGGACTTTCCTCCTCCAAGACATAAAACCGATATGTCTTGGTCCCAAGCAAGAACACAACAAGAGCAAGCATCATTGTAATGCAAGGGATTCCAAATCCAAGACCCCAACTGATATTGTCCTGGACATAGTTCAAGAACCAGAGACTGATGGCTGTGCCTCCACACATAGAAAAATACCACCAATTGAAGAAGGAGCTCTTGGCTATGGATTCCTCAGGATCATTCTGATCGAACTGATCAGCACCAAATGCTTGAACGCAGGGTTTATGGCCGCCTTGAGCAAATGCCACCAGATAAATGACGAGGAAGAAGAAGGTAGTTTGGAATTGGGTTGGATCAGAGCAATCTGAAGAGGTGAAAGGGTCGTCGCATTTGGGTGGATGGAGTGAAGGCATTACCGCTGATAAGGTTAGCATTCCTAAACCCTGTGTAACAAAGATAAGAAAGTTCTAAACAATGGCACGCTGGATGTTGAAATAAAAGTGATGAAAATTTTAAAAACTAACGCGCTGGAGTTGAAATAAAAGAGAAGCAATTTTTAGTTTATGAGCCTGATATATAAATTAAAAATGGTACTATGTAACTTAAGATGAACCGTGTTGTTCATATATTCTTTGTGATTTTGTTAACATTCTGCTAATTCAGTAGAGGTGGGAGAGAAATGCATCATTTATATCTGTTTGCATCGTTGATATCTGTTTGAATCATTATTTGTTCTTGTTGAGCATGGATAATCTGTAAAAAATATTCAATATATAAACTATCAATATGCCTATGTTTACCAAGAGGAAGTTCGTGGCAGTTATATTACACAAATAATGACAAAAGATGGATAATCTAGAAACATTTCAACAAGATATAATACAATTTGAAATTGTACTAGGAATATGCACTTGTAAGATAAGGATAGCTGTATTCGTAGATTATCCACCATTTTCTGAGCGAACATTCATGTACCTACATGTGATACATACATGTGGGTGTATGGGTGTGCGTGTGCACAGTTGCAGATCCGGAAAACCTTTCTTGGGGGCTGGACTATAAGTATCTATCATCCAAAAACTAAAATATGGTATGATAAAACAACGTGTGGACAAATGGGTTAAATTCCCAACTTAAATGGGCTAAAATTCAAATGGGATGCAAATAACTTTAAGCAATGGGGAGAAAAATTGTATTTTAGAAGGGTTTAGAATGTAAATTTCATAAACTTAGGGGTGCAACTGCTCCCTAAGGTTACATATAGATCCGCCACTGCGGGTGCATGTTGGTGAGAGAGAGAGAGAGAGAGAGAGAGAGAGAGAGAGAGAGAGAGAGAGAGAGATTATATGGTTAATACTGCATTTAAATATGAGTGAAAGAAGTATTATTCACTAGAAAATATAAGCATACTTTTATCTTGTATTTTTTAAACATCAATGTTGGTGACAAGTGTTGATACTTAGATTATTAATTCTAAGCAATCAATTTCTAAACTTTTATGCTCTATGCAACAAAAGCTACCTTAATAAGCATACAAAAATGTGATAATAAATCTTATTAATTTCTCTTTTTATTTGATTTCTTAGATCCTTCAGTGGATTGTAGGTACATGCCTCACTGAAGACAATGTTTTCCTACTATTATAAAACCAGGATATAATAGCTACGGTTGGAAAAATTAAAAAGATCATCTGTACTATTAGTTTACGTATGTAGACCCACAAAAATACATAGGTCCATCCTATTGCTATCCAACACATAGACGGTAACAGATTACTAGAAATAAAATACTTCTTTTATGATATAAATATAGACACCCCGTGGAGGGGGGAAAAATTCTAGCATAGCAGAGTATCTGATGAAGTTATTCCAAAAACCGAAACAAGTTTCTCTGTATCTTTTCAAACTACAAAATTGACTTTCTAGACCCGTTTAAAACTGATTTCTAAACTTTTCGAGAAAGTTATTATGGGGAATAACTAATTGAGATAGAAATATAATTCATTCTGTATCGGAAGTAGTAAACAACTACTAACCAAACAGAGGGACTACATAACAATTTCAATGATTAGCGAGTAATTTAAAATTTTAAAGATTTACTGGACCAATATTAGAAAAACCAACATAACATTCTCAAAATTGCAAGGTACTTAGGATCAGTTTGTACTGAAAATAGCAGTTTGGTAATCAAATATAAAAACTACTTAAAAGTAGGCAAGATGTTCGGTAGAACTATATTTAATGATCATTATTAAAAGATACAAGGACTATATGGTATATAAACTAAAAACAGAAATTGCTTTTAAAAGCATCATCAGATTGCTTCTAAAAGAAGCCCTTTAAAAATAATAGCAGTTTCCATAAGCATGCAAAAAAAAAAAAAAGGAAATCACCAAACAACATTTTGACTGCTTCTTGAAAAAATAAACAGAAGCACCTTAAAAAACAATAACAAGGGGCTACGTAACACTTTCTTTCAATGATTTGAGCGACTAATTTGAAATTTTAAAGATTTAATGGACCAATATCAGGAAAAAAAACAAGCCCCAAACATTCTCAAAATTGCAAGGTCCTTGGACTTAGACTGGGAAAAAGCCAAACTAACCAGAACATAGAGCAGAGAAGCGATGACGATGGTCCGATACCGACCCAGACACGAATCCGCAACGACCGCCCCCAACAGCGGCGTCATCGAAGCCACCCCAGACCAAGCGTTGACCGCCGCCGCAGCCTCGGCCGTTGACTCCCGCAGTTGACCGGTGAGGTACGATATCAGGTTGGACGATATCCCATAAAACGCGAATCTCTCCGCAACCTCAACGCCTGCATCATCATCATCATCATCATCAAATTCTCAATCAATCAATAAAACTCGAAATGAATGAGAGAGAGAGAGAGAGTCACCTATGATGAAGAGGGCGGAAGTCCATCGGCCGGTGGTGGACCCGGCGGTGATTGGGCGGCCGCGGCAGTCAACGACGCCGGTCAACGGGCGGCGAAGGAGGAGAGGATCTGAGGATGAGGAGTCCATCCTCTTTCTCTTCTTTTCCTTGTTTTTTCTGAAGCTCAGCTTTTGTCCACTGCTGTTAATAATTGTTGGGTCCCACCTTCTTTTTCAGGAATCTCGTTCCCTTCTCTCATGGCTGAGATTAAAAATGTTTTTGGGCCGCTGTGGATATTTTCTTGCATTGCTGCTGTAGAAAAGGGAGGAAAGAGAAAGTTTAACCGGGTCTCATTATTATCCATTTTAAAGTGGATGTTAGTACTGAATTTTTGTAGCTTGCATTTTTTATGAAAAACATCTTTAAAATAGGTTCAATCGAGAAAACCAACGTTGAAGTTTCTTTATACGTAAACTACTTTATAAGTTTTTAATCAATCATTTATTGTCAACTTTTATTCAATTAATATTCAAACTATACACATTAATTATATGTCTCTAACACGTGTTTCCCAACTGCACATGTAATTAATGAGGATAGTTTAGATTAGTTAATATATTAATTGATTAGATAAAAAGTGGTTGGTTTATTGAAAACTAAACTCATTTATAAAATAATTTATATATACACAAAACTCCAAAAATGGTTTTATTAATTATACCTATTTCGAAGATAGTTTTCTTGGAAAACCCATATTTATTAATTTGCTTATTCTGAGTTTTAGCTCTATTATTTGTACTAATTTTTTCCACGTTGGAGTGCAAACGGAGAAACTATTTGTTCTTTTAGAAAAACGTTAAAGTATTAGGGTCCACTAGTTCAAGGGGAGAGTAAATTCTATGTCAATCTAGAATAATAGTTTGTGGAGTTGGTAGTCTTCATCGAAGGATTCTTCCTTTGGCTAAAATGCACTTACATGGCTACTTTAATACCTCTAGTCGTAAAACTTAAATGCCTTAAAGTTTCCAAATATTGCACTTAAATGCCCTAAAGTTTTAAAAGGTTGCACGTTGATGCCCTTTGTTAGATAGCCATTAGAATATTCCACGAATATTCTCATGTGAGCTGTCACATGATATTTTACTACAATTATATACACATGAAGTTCTAAAAAGTTATAATTGTGCCACCCTTCTCCTTTATTACCCCTTTCTTCTAATTTTAATCCAAAACTAAAATTTTATCTTCTCTCTGTCAAATTTCTTTGCAGGATAGGAACTATGAAGGCATTCTTAAGATCCTCAAACTCCTTATCAAACTTTGGAGTTGTAGATGAGAAGGAAACTAGGATTTTCTCTATAACTTTATCCCTAATTTTCTCTCTAGGGCATTGTAGTTTTGGGGAAGATGAAAAATTAGGGCTTTTTTTTTCTATTATAGGGTTATTAAAACGGGTTAGGTTAATTAAAGGGGGGAGTGGGGGGAAGCAATTTTGTCCGCACACTTTTTTTTAACACCATCAGAGATTTTAAATGGAAAAAACAATAGGGCACTTAAGTGCAAGATTTTACAACTAGGGGCATTAAAGTGCAACTATGGTAAACTATGGGGCATTTAACTGCAATTTAGCCTTCTTCCTTATCGGATTACTAGGTAGTTGAAGACAGGATAAACCTGGTACATGTGAGGATAGTTAGTTGTTTTTTTTTTTTTTAATGAATACCACCTTCGAAATAGGTCAAATTGATCGTAACCATCTTCAATATTTTCCATATAGAAATCATCTTATAAATGAGTTTAGCTTTCAATCAACAAAGGGGAATTTCCGTGCAATTTTTCATCCGAACTATCCAAAATATCCCCACTATCCTCCTTTCTTCTTCCTCATTCACTCAACCTCCACCCTCCTCCATCCATCCATCTCCACCCTCCTCCACCCGGTGCTTTTTCCTCCATCATCTACCCTCTTCTCATCCTCCAACACATCTCCTCTCTCTTCCTTTCTCTTCTATTCCACGTCCATTCCCTCCCTCGCCCCCTCTTCTCTCTTCCACACACCCTTCTTTCTCTTTCGTCCCACCTTACCCACCTCTCATCTCAACCATAGTTTGCAAAGAGGAGGACAAGGGTGAATGTCAAGTGGATGAGGAGGGATGAGGATGTGGAGGTGGGGTATTGAATGGGTATGGGTAAGGGGACCCCCCCCCCCCCAAAAAAAAGTGCAAGATTCCTCTTCGGGAGATGAGGAGAAAAAATCAAAGGAAAATCCTGCTTGTGCCTTGTCATATATATTTCTCAAGTTACATGAATGTTTCCAACTTATGAAATAATAATACGTGCATGAGATGGGCGCGCATCCCTCTTTGATAAATAAATAACAAAAGGGAAATTAAAAGAAAATCGATTTTTATCATTTTCTACTATGTGAACTTTTTATTTGTGAAGCCTCCTCAAGAAAATTATGTGTAGATGCAAGATTCCGAAGTAAGCTTCTTTGCTTACAGTGCTTCGCACTGGATGTGATCTACAGGTTCATCAAGAGCTGAGACTTCTCGGCTTGTTGCTTTCAACATTAGATATTTTAAAGAAACCAGGACAAGAAATTTGGACCTGAATGACATAGTACTACTACATTATGAAGTTAATACCATATCTAAAACAAATTCACAATACTAAAATTATTCTGATAATTTTAAACCATTTATGTAACTAGCATAAGAATATTAACAGAGAACTAAAATGGACATGCAAGAGATATCGATAAAATCTGACCTTCAGATTTATATACAACGCCTTACTGAATTTTCCCTTTTATTTTAGATACTAATCTAGGCATTTTCTCGCTCCAAATACCCTAGTAACAACAATCAGCGCTTCCTCTTTACTAACCACATACATCATTATTTGATACTAAATCACCAAATAAAGAGCTTTGCACCTTGAACAAAGAAGAGTAATTTTTATGAGCTTCAGTTTCTTTCAATTTCAAGAAAAAAGCGGCCATTTTTTCTCACCCATCGCATATGAAATTATATTTCTTTTGAGTGGCTCAATATATTGAGCACCATGGAATGCAGCGGCTCTCAGGACATTGAGGGGTCCGAGATCAACAGAGTAAGCCTTCTGAAAGCCATCGAGAATTGCCATCATGGCCACATTAGCTGCTTTCCTTTCCTTCTCATACCTCTTCAGCAACGAGAGCTGCATGAAGAAACAGAGCATGTGAATATCTTCCATTATCATAAAAGCAATGCAAGAAAAATAACTAAACAGCTAAGGTATATTTGCGTCTGCACCATCGTATGAATACTGGTGACTTATTTATGTGTCACCATTTGTAGGTCTTAAGATGTACTGAAGACAACTTTAACTTTCTTCAATTGTAACTTCAGCAAGATTGATAACCTTAATTTATACAAACAAGGAATTTCTTGTCCATATTTCCACATCCTGAGGTGTAAAAACACTTGCATCCAGTAACATCTAGCATCAAGTGGGTTATCCTCTGTAAGATTGAATTCATTAACGAGGTTGGGTCAGATTTATTCCAAGTTTTACGTTAACATATAGAAAAACACATATATGCCTCTTGTAGATCTGGGATCTCCGAGAGTACTTCACTGATAGCTATCACCATCAAGACGACTTGCTCAACTACTATGGTGAAGGCCCTGTGAATATCCCCTTCCATCACTACTATATGGGGGCAACATCTTGTGTGGCCTTAGTAAATCAAAGGCCCGACCCTTCTCCTACTCTTTTTTTATTATTTTCTATTTTATAAAGATCATGCATTTGTCAAAGAGAGGAGCCAACTTGATTGAATAACTAGGAAGAAGTGTGATACAGAATTATATTCATTACGAATAGTTAGAAAAAGGTTCACAGAAACTCCCGGAATCAACTGAGGGTAATATCTTGACAGCCTAGATGAAGGAGAATCGCACCTAATAACAACTATCATCTAAAATACACAGTATAAATGTGCAAGATAGTTGAGTGAGATTGAAGTTAAACCATGATATCATGTAACCTAAGTGTAAACTCTTCTAGCATACCAATCGTAGTTGCGCGATTATTTCGAACCCCCCCTCTCCCCCGCACGCGACCGTCGTACAATTCCTACGAACCTATTCCCAATACATTTGCGAACCGATTCCCTCCAATACACAAATTTATTCTCCAAAATTGGCATACCGCTTACAAGTATGTGGGCCGCAAAGTCTCTTTTAAGCAGGGTAGAGATCCTCTACATCCTTGGTTGTAACCAATCACAACTCCTCACTTAGTGGATCCCATGAATAATATTTATTATGTACATTATATAAAAAAATTCTTTTAATTATGGGGCCCACTGAATGAGCCAATAATATCAATCCACATAAGCAATTGTAGTTCTCTACAATCAAGGATGTAGAAAATCCTTGCCCTTTTAAGTGACATGCGCAAAACGTAATGCAACGCACACAATAGAGTAAAGGGAGGCGCACAATAGAATATGAGTCAATGACTTTACTAAATACCTATGTTAACAAAACGTGAAATGAAACCAGACTCCAACATGAGCTATGTGAAAAGAAAAACAGAATAAAAGAATAAACTCCATAAAAAAGAAGCATTTAAATATTTTGAATGAAAAACATTGAAATGCATAATTAGCTTTCTAGTTACTAGTTTTCTACTATACACTTTCGAATAATAAGCGCACCCAAAAAAACTTTTACAAAGTACCATTGACTGAACTTGCGTAACAATAGAAGTTACCCCCCATCGAATCCAAATTTTCTAAGTGGTGAATTGCATACCCAAATTCGTACAACGACCCGCTACGTATCACGTACTGTGTAACTATATTACAAATAAAACTATATGAAAATTAAAAAGGTGGATCAAGTTAGAAAAAGATTTCACATTAACCCCAAACTTCCCTAAAACTTCTAGCGTTACAACCATATAAGAAAAGAAATCAACTGATATTTTTTAACCCCCAGATGTTAGAATGAATAGATCGATCCTGATTATGTCTGTTTTCCTTCCACCTTAGCCTCACCGCTATTCACCATTGCCACACAAGAATCATATATATGCCTAGCAAAAATTGTTGATATAGAAGAAAACTAAAGAATTTCCTTATGTGTGTCATTATTGGAATCTAATATACATGTGTGTCCATTTCTATCTCATGTCTTGTTAGATCTTTAGTAGGTAATCACACGCAAATCCAAATTTTTCAAGCTCAAGGTTGCAGTCCTAACTTCGTAAAGATTGAGAAATTCGACAGATTTCTCCATACAATGCCCAAAATCTCCAATTTCCACTAATATTATCAATTGTCGAGTCAATGACCAGTCTCATCCTCTATTATGGGCATAGAAGAAGTGACCTTTCTCCTAACTTTTATATATGACCTGACCATCTTTATTTTCTATTTATACACATCCTACGTAATTAATATCTCTAAGTTGCTTCAAAGTCATAATGAATAGTTTATACATTAATAATTTGATAGCTCCATTTCTTCAGAGGAACACTGCATCCATGTATCATTATATAAAGTGTTCGCCACCCTCCACTTGATCCACAATAAAACCAGACAAAACTTTCCTAGAATCGTTCTCTGCCTTCATATAACACAGTGCAAGTGACACAGAGAAAAATCTTGCTATATAGAATCTATGGCACATCATCTTCCCCTGCCACAATCCATAAACTATTACAAATTTATCCCAAGATCGCCAATATGCAAAACCCAAGTGACAACTGGGAATATAAAGGACCAACCTTACAACAAGAAAGCTTTTATCCCAAAATTTTGCAGCCAGCTATATGAATCTCATCGTAGAAAAAAATCGGTTAAGTAACCCGTTATTTTGCGTTATGTAACCTAACAGACCTTAAACGTTAAGTAACCTTTTGAAATAACTCAGACACGTAATAATTATACATTATTTCAACATAACTTATGTTATTTCAATAAGAATTTATTATAGCCTGAGAGTATTTTCTTTTTAAAACTTGAAGTAATTAGATAAGTAATTTTAAATTGTTTGTTAAGCCTTCATGACTTATATTGGTAACATCATTATTGTAATGCCTCTGAGTTTTCCAGTAGTTTATCCATTTACAATATTCAATAACAAGTTAATATTATAGAACTTTCATATGATACGGTGACAAAATTCAATTACGGCTAGTGAGTGAAATTTTGGGAGCCCGAATATTTAACAGCAAGTATATATGAATCGATATACTATTATCAGGTGAATATAGAACATGTTCTGTTGCAAAAGATACCGCTAGAAGAGTAGGATATAAAGTTGTAGTTGGATGTAAGAGAATAATCTAAGAAGTAGGTAATCATGATAATAGAACATCCTTGGTATCAAATTGTAAGATTGTGTTGCACTGAACATTATATTAGAGATTAATTAAGGAATAGTAAATTAAGTTATGACACATCACCATTGATGTGTCAAGAAAAGAAGATTATCTAAAACTTGGGACCTCCTTGTGATTGACACCTAGGCTCTAGCAAGTAGGATTAACAAGTGAGAAATGAAGAGAGTAATCTAAGTTACCCGAACACTTCGTTTTAGGTGTTGTATTTGTGTCGGACACAGATTCACCGCGGAGACACCATGGACACGTGTGGTTCAAAACAAAACCCGATTTACTTATTACTGGTAACCCTAAACTAGTTTCTTTGATATATCGAGCTCAAAATCAATAGATTTTTGAACCCGAAACCGAAACCCATTAGTTAAAGATTCAAAAAGTACTCATCGTATCCCATGTTATCAAAACTAAACTATTATTGTGAAACCTTAATCCTTAGTTTGATTTTTATTAGATTCTTAATTATTATAGATAGTAAAAGAAGCATACAAATGCTATATGTTTTTTAATTCAATATCTACTCTAATGTGAATATTATATATATATATATATATGAGCAATATGGAGAAACTTGGTACCAAGCACAAGCTTTTGTGCTTGGTAGTGAGGTGGTACATTCTCATCCACTCATTTAAATGGGGGACCACATTCACATGGTTTGGGGAGTAAATGAGAATAGGTCACCTCACTACTAAGCATAAAATTTGTGCTTGGTACCAAGTTCCTACATTTCTCTCTCTCTCTCTCTCTCTCTATATATATATATATATATATATATATATATATATATATATATATATTCTGCGAGCCGATACCCGGTACATTTGCGAACCGATTCCCTCAGATACACGAATTTGTTCTCCAAAATTGGCGTACCGCTTATAAGTGGGCCGCAAAGTCCCTTTAAGTGTACATACGCAAGATGCAATGCAATGTGCGACATCGAGTAAAGGGAGGCGCACAATAGAATATGAGTCAATGACTTTACCAAATACCTATGTTAATAAAACGTGAAATGATACCATGATCCCAACATGAACTATGTGAAAAGAAAAATAGAACAAAAGAATAAACTCCATAAAAACAAAGCATTTAAGTTTTTTGAATGAAAAATATTGAAATGCATAATTAACTTTCTAGTTTCTAGTTTTCTACTATACACTTTGGAAAATGGTAAGCGCCCTAACAAAAAACTTTTACAAAGTACCACTGCTTGAACTTGCGTACCAAAGCAAGCTACCCCCATCGAATTCAAATTTTCTAAGTGGCAAATTACGTATCCGAATTCGTATCACGATCCGCTACGTACCACATATTGTGTAACTATGTGTGCGTGTTTGTGTATACGTGTCCCTGTATCTTGCCTTTTACAAATTTATCGTGTCTCGTGTTCGTATCCGCACCCGTACCCGTATCCCTTCAACCTAGAGAGTAATGCATACTCTCTTCACATACATCTCTCCATCCTCCATCTTACTCCTTGTAACCGGTCCTTTAACCCAAAAATTTTCCAAATTTTAGCACTTAAATACTTTGCAAACTTCTACAAATTGAAGCTACTAGTTGAAGGTAGTTGAAGGTTGTAAGAAAGTTAGGAGGAAAAGTGAATCTTATCAAGGTGAATTTCACTTTAAATTTGACTGTTATGTTCATCTTCTTTATTGCATTCATTCGCAAAATTAAATAAATAAAACTATATTAGAAGTTTTTGTTTAGATAAGGAAGTAAAATTATTTTTTAAAAAAAGTTCTAGGATAGATCAAGAAAGATTCGTGATAGGATGAATTGTTCAATGACACAATTAGGGTATCAAAGTACCAATTTTCTGCGCCCTTGTAGTAAAACCTCATATCTCACTATCTAAGACCCGTATAACTAAACTGTTTGTTGTGTTAGCAAGTAGACAAATAGTATAACATTCTAGTATAAAATTACATAAATTTTGCTGTCGATTTGTACGCAGATTAGTCTAATACAGTGACTGTAAGGTACCAGTCCAGCTCGGCCTACGCGTATTCGTAATAAATTGCCCATATCCTTTGTTGTAGCGCTCATAAAAAATGTACAGTTTAAATATTCAAAAACTATATAGATATATCCACATGTGAATATAAACTTTTCTATATTTACATTTCATGTGATATGTTAACAAGTTAGATACAGTCGCAAAAAGAAGCTGTCACCCTATTTCAGAAAATTGTGCGCAATCCTAGTAAAGAGTGAATATCTTTCATTATGGAACTTGTATAAACAATATATTTGCGTTGTTAGAAAGTAGACTCAAATAGCTATCATCGATATATAACTTGTATCAACATGTGCATCTTCCATCAACATTTCATCATCTACATTACTCGTCATCATCCCCTCCTATCCGTAATAAAATCACACAAAATTCTACTAGAATCATTGTCCTTGCCATTATAACCCGACACAAGTGGCGCAGAGAGACCAATCATGCTATATGAAATCTATAGCACTTTATCTGCTACCCTCTACAATTCTTAAAACTTTTAGAACTTGATTTTAAGATCTCCAGGATCACATAACCCAAGTGAAAAGTGGCAATATAAGAGGCCAACCTTGCAATATAGAATTTACGGCATTCCATCCACAATTTTCACTTTAAGTATACAATTAGATTATTCTACATATCCGTACAAGAACAACGGTGTGTATGGACCAAGGCCCAAGATCTTCGTATCTAATAGCTTTTTAGATATCATTATCAATATCAGCCACAGTTTTGACGATTTCGAATAGTGGGAATCAACTTCTCTGTACATAAGCCTAATTTTTTTTAACTTTTAATTTAATATATATGAAAAAATTACTCAAAAACTTAGTTGACAATATCTTCTCTCAGTAATGAAGTTTAGATTAATTTTTAATGAAATTTAATGGAGTATCATTTGCAAGGGAATATGGATTATCACTATCTGCTGCTGAATTAATTTCTATTCTAAATTTTTAATATATACTTGACGAGCTCAAAATTTCATATACAAATAATTTGTCATTAGCGTTTATTGATAATGTAAATTTCAATGAACAAATTTGTTGGTTGAACATTCTCCTACTATGTTATGACAATCATTCTTTGGATGAAGCTTTTGATGAATAAAAATTTTAAGTATAATTTGTTGCTTGTGATTGTGCTCCAAGCATATATCCCCGCAACATGGTTATTCAATCACCAATAGTTTTCTTTAATGTTTTTAACAATTAATACATTTTCAGTATCATGGAAGTCCGGGTAGAAAATACTTTTTTGAATCAATTATGAACTTGAAAGCTACTAGCAAACAAGAAAAAACGAAAGTCATGCTACATAATGCTCTTAGTATTAATAATTTTTGCAAGCGGTTATATTTTCAATGCTTTTCACAAAATAGAGTTTAGTTAGCATTAAAGTTCAATTATTTAGTGTTTTTATTAATTACTTCATATAGAGTATATATAAGCTCATACAACTTGGCTCAATGGTGAAATGATAGGGTTTCAATTATGGGAGATACCAGGTTAATTCAAGAGGATGACGCCCTTTTGTTTTAATAATTACTTCATATAGAGTATATATCATGTAAATTTTTGTATCATTATTGTACTCAATTATTATCATACAACATAATTAAGCGGTCTCTACTAGGTTAATTTAGATGCTATGGAAGATGTATGATTTCGATTGGCTATATTTAGATTCCAGAGACATGGAGTAGTCAGCTTCATCTGGGTTAGATTTTAAAGATGTAATATAATCAGATTCAACAGGGTTAGAATGTTAGGTTAATTAGAGAAGGATCCAATTACTAAGAATGTTAGGTTAATTAGAGAAGGATCCAATTACTAAGGCTTTGAATTATGTTCAATTTGGTTAACCAGATCATTTTTGTATATTAATATGATCTCCTAGCATGTGTTATGCCATGAAAATAACTGGGCATGTGTTATGCCATGAAAATAATTGGGCTATCTTAATGGTATATCAATTAAATTCGGATAAATGACATTTAAATACCCAAAGTTTCCCTCGAATTTCACTTAAATACGCAAGGTTCAAAACGCTTCAAGTGCCCAAGGTTTCCCGCCGTTAAAAAAGTAAACTGCCATTAAAAAAAAAACTAAGTAAAAGACAGAAATGCCCCTCCTCCATACAATTCACTTATCACAGTATAATAACGATAAAAATTCCCAAATTCACCCAAGATCTTCCATATTGTCCCAAGCTCTCCAAATTTCTCCAAAATTCCCCCCAATTGATAGCAGGTTAGGGTAAATTTCGATCTTGAACTAGTAATGTGAGGCGCAATGCGATTTTGGATCTTCAAGGAGGTGGATTTGCGGCAATAATGCGATGATCTGGATGAGGATTTGACCTGAGTAGGTAAGTTGATTTGATGCATGTTTCCCCCAAAATTTTAGTATAATTTTGAGAAATTGCTTGTCTAATTGAATGTTCTCATGTGTTAAAAAGTCTGTTACTTATTTTTTGAAAATATTTGCTTGTTAGGGATAGGGTATGGATGGTTTTTTCACTGTTAAATCTTGGGTCTATTTGCATGTGGGCTTTATGGGTTAAATTGAATAATGCACATGGTTTTGGTGTTTAGTGATGTTGATTAAACGAATTTCTAAATTTTTGGTAGTCAAACAATTCGGATGAAGTTAGTGTTTTGACACACAAATTTATCCAATTAAACAGCTCGATTTTGAAAAAAAGAATCAATTTTGGCTAAAATGCATATTGTGATTGAGTTCCATAATAAAATATCCATGAACTGAATTTTTGAACATGATGCAATGTGATGCAATAGTAGACTTTGGACATGATGCAACGTTGATTCAACTGTAAATGAGTTTCATCATTAAATATCCATGGACTGAAATTTTGGACACGATACAATGTGATACAATCATAGGTTTTCGACATGATGCAATGTGATACAATTGTTATTGAGTTTCATCATTAAATATCCATGAACTGAAATTTTGGACATGATGCAATGTGATTCAATAGTAATCTTAACTCTTGTTTCTCTTCTTAGTTGGTTAATCTTAAGTTTGTCATGCAAAATTGCCTTGCTTCTCTTCTCAGTTCATGGATATTTCCTTCAAATTTTGGATTGAAGTAAGGAAGATTGATTAGTTTTAACTTTTAAGTCTGTGACGCAAAATTGCCTTGTTTATCTTCTCAGTTCATGAATATTTTCTTTAAATTTTAGATTGAAGCAAGGAAGATTGGTTAGTTTTAAGTTTGTGATGCAAAATTGCCTTGTTTCTCTTCTCAATTCATGGATATTTCTTTCAAATTTTATAGTAGCTGTAAAATGTCACGACTCTTAATTTTATAGATATTTTTCAGTTATGTAACAGATCAATTATGACATTTACTTTCTTTGTAATTCCCCGTGCATGAATAAGTCTCCCAAAGGATGCAATCTTTTAATTGTCAACCAATGCGACTTGAAAACATAAATGGGAGTCTTTTCGGTACCTGAGACTGAACCAACACTACAAGAGGGTTTACATCTATAAATACCAGAGAAAAGTTATCCCAATCTACACCAAATCATCTGCGTAAAATCATAGCAAGTTATATTTTAAAGCATGTTCTTCTCTAGTCTGAAGTCTTATAATTTTTTGTGCAAATTCTACTAAAGATTATGGATATGGATCACTTAATTTCTCAAGTGATCAGTGAGGTAGAGCAGCAACTCATTAATCTGGCTGGTGGTAAGGTAATAGTTCTAATTTTCCTTAAGTTCAATTTATTTTCTTCTCCATTCTAATGCTTTCTATTTTCCCTTTTACTTCTAAATTTTTCCTCTTTTCATTGTTTATAGACGAATGGGAATAGCTTTATAGATCTGGACAGTTATGCTATCTATGAGAGAATGCGGCTTGAAGAACTGCAGAGAAGGTAGCACATCATCATAGACTGTGCGTAGTTAGTCTACCCTTTCTGCCGTGGAGAGAGGACTTGGACCTATAGAGATCTACTAGTGCATGCAAAGAGGAGCTGCGATTGGGCAAGTACTTGGCCAATGAATAAGCAGGCGGAACACAGTGCTGCACTAAAGGATTATCTGCTTAACAACCTCGCCGCCTGAAGTCCTCTGTGACTCCTGCCTCAATACTAAAGGAGATCTGCTATCGTAATATGTTTAAGTATTTAATAAGAACTTTTTTCAAACTTTTGTAAGAGGCTTCGACCTCATTTTGCCTATTTCTATGTAATCTGGGGTTATGCTACAAATATTAGTTATGTTTGACTTAACTATGTGTGTTAAATCCTTGTAAATTCTTGTTCAATCCTTGTCAAATTATTGTTAGATTCTTGTTAAATTCTTCCCATAGTTTTTAAGCTGTAAAAACAACAAAAATTAAGTTCTTTTTGCTATAAATATGATTTCTTTTTAATTTTTACTTAACAAAGTTTTTACTGTAAAGAAAAGAAAATTAATTTCTTGTTAAATTCTTAACAAAGTTTTTGCTATAAAATAACAGAAAAATTGGAATTTTTTAATGTACTATGAAATTAGATAACATTTAGGGAGAAATAAACTTCATATAACATAAGGGTGTGTTTTGTAAATTAAACCAACAATGAGGTAAAGAAAGAATGAAAATTAGGGAGAAATAAGCATCATATGAGCTAAGAGCAGAACTTGTAAATTAAATCAACTACAATGGTAAAAAGAACCAAAAAGGCATGTGGAAAGCATCATATGAGATAAGGGTATACTTTGTAAATAAAAGCAACTATAAGGGTACATAAAGCACGAAAGTAACAAGTGGCAACCCAAAAAAGAATATTCCTGGAATATGCTGACGGTCACCTAACGATGTGAAACAATTGGAAAACATTGAGTATTTAATGTTTAACCGCAGAAACGTTGGGCAATTATCTGAAAGATTTTCAACCTTGGGTATTTAAGTGAAATTCGAGGGAAACCTTAGGTATTTAAATGTCATTTATCCTCTTGTGGCTAAATGGACTTGATAAATCAAATGACACAACAGATGCTGTAGTTAAACCTATTCCAATAATTATGGTACATTTCAACAAGTAAACTCGTAAGAGGCGTGTTTTTTCCCTTAATCAAATTAATGAGGTTCTGACTTGCAAATACCATAATGTTCAGGTATTAATACTGAAACAGTTATGATTTTTGGGGTTAATTTATTGAAAAAGCTTTTGTAGCTTTGAACTTAATCAAAGTATATATTCAATGTTCAAGCCGAAATAGGGGGAAATTCAAATTTCTGCAATGCGTCATTTATTTATGTATGACCTTTTCTTAAGTAAACTGATGGACCTATTCTTAAATCATAATAATCATTAAGAAGTTGGATGAATACCTCCCCTATGTCAGCACCCACTGAGAGACCTTCAGCAATGACCTTCGATAACGATGAAGCATCTCCAAATCCTAAATTGACTCCTTGACCAGCTAAAGGATGAACGGCGTGTGCTGCATCACCAATAAGCGCCACTCTTCTTGATGCATATTCATGAGCATGCATCAGTGATAGAGGAAAGGCCATTCTTTCTGAGACTACATTAATTACTCTGGGAGGCACCTGAAAACATTCTGTTGCAGACGCTGCCTTCTGTCCAGTAAACCGAGAAAATGTGTCCAAATATTGATCAATAACACTTGGTTGGGGATGGGGACCGTGACCGTAATCCAATGCTTTGTTGACAGCTTTTACAAAATCATCCTTGCTCATGGATTTGTGATCCAAAGATTCCTCAGGCTTCATTGTCCAAACAATGTTACTGAACTTGTCACCTATAGGTAAAAGTGCAATAGGACCAGAAGGAAGAAATCTCTGCCATGCGCAGTGGCTTTCAACTGTATGTTCAACTGTACAGATGACTGCACTTTGCAAATAATTCCGTGCAGTTGTCTTCACTCCAGCTATCTCCCTGACGTGTGACTTGGCACCATCAGCACCAACCTGTTAAAAGTCCAAGAAAATAAGTACAGTTGAATGTATTTAATAATGAGATTTCACAGACAGCTATCAAGTGCATCAGAAAACAATGTACGGATCGCTACAAACATCAGTCACATTCCCATAGTTTCTTCTAGAGAAATCTTATCCTAATGAAGCAAAACCAGCTGAGAAATGGAATAACAATTACCACCAATTTTGCATAAAGGCACTTTCCATCACTGAGGTCCAACTTCACTAAACGACCATGACGCATCCGTTCTACAGTATGGTCGGGAGGCATTGTTCCCGATAAAGCGTCATTACTGCTAGCTTGAGTACCTACTCCAGACATTGAGATCAATCTAGCAGAGTGAATTGTCTTCTGGAAATCTGCATTCTGTTAAGAAATGAGAAACTAACTGGAATATCCAAAAATACATCAAAAGATTTGTTTTGAAGCCAAATACTGATACATATGTGAATAAGGGACCTGATTATTATATGGAAAAGGTACAAGGCATAGTTAACAAATCGTAAGAACTCGATCGTAGTAGTTGTAACAGCAGGTTGCATCAAGATTGGAAATATTGAACAAAGTGGAAAATAAGGCAATCTGGAGACAGTGGCTATGCACAAGAAACTAGATGGAAACATTGAACAAAGTGGAAAATAAGGCACTCTGGAGACAGTGATTATGCACAAGCAACTAGATGAAATGCTTATTAGCCATGCCATTTACTGAAGTAATATGACAAATACGCACTTTTAGTCCGCTGAGCCATTATTTAATTATTTGAGCCAGTAATTTATTTACATGTTTTTTAAATACACTAACTTGTATACCCATTCTTATTAGTTATAAGTTTAACGATCCGGTTCATAAGTTGCAAGTGTGAATTAATTCCCACGCAAAAACATCATCACCGTACAATTGAACATGGTAATTTCAACTCAAGAATGAGTACTGAGCCTTAACATCAAATATTAATTGTACTGTTGAGGACTCTCATAATTTACGTCAAACAAGGTTGTTCAGTCCATCAGCAAGATATGCAAAAATAATAACGTATCCTACAGCGGTAATTAAATAGTGTGAGGGAGTTCAAAAATCATTAGCTGCAGCATATCAACAATGAAATCCAAAAAACCATAAGACCTAAGTTAATAAAACAAGAAGAGGTGAGAGGAAACTAATACCTGCAAGGATGATAGAAGAGAATTGCAGAGCACCTTATTCTCTACCACGCAACTGCATCACAAGTTAATCTAAGGACATAACCAGTATACACTATAAAGGACTTATAATGTTAAATTTTGTCAGTCTTGTGACCAAGAGAACATACCCAAGGCATTCCTTCCCAACATCTCTCGCATTATATCTTGTATAACCCAATCCAGTATAGTCCCATACCTAAAAAGAAGGTTGGCAAAAGAGCACAGTAAAACCCCATAGCACTAACATCTATAAAGATGCATCAAGATAATTTTACCTTTCAAGGATGAAAGTATAAATTAATATTCCGGAAAAATAAAAGTTTAGTAAATTCAAATACTAGTAATAGTTTTCTGTCATGTGCCAACAACCAAATGCTAAGGCATGACTTGGAACATGAAAAGGTGTTGGACAATGCCATGAAATGCTACCCCACCATTTCCTAGGCTTATTCTGCGTATAAATTACAGGACATAACAGAATAAACTGCAACAGAAAGAAGTTACTAGTACTACAACAAGAGACCTGCCTATTTTCCACTTTTGAGATAGCCGTCACATGACTAAGTTCATAAAATTACTGTCATAAGACCTGGCCCAACACTCAAACCCAGAAATGATCCCAATTAAGAAAGAATTTGGATCCTCTCCACTACCAAAAAGTAATGGAGAGACCACTACTTTTTTTACTAACCGTTTATTATTTTGTAAGTGATTGAGATTCATTCTAAATTTAGCACTCACCATACCTCCATGTATTGTACTCACACCTAATTTGCACTCAAAGACAAATTATAACCATCAATTAGGCAATCAATGGTTCTTAAAAAGTAGTGGTTTCCACTATTTTTTTGTAGTGGAGAGTATCCGAATCCATTAAGAAAACTTTAAAAATTTCATCCAAAATAACCTGATTACCTGAGACCACAGGTATTAAAAATCTTATATATTAATGCTTGAGTATAAATAAAGGAAATATATGCTCACACAAAATAGGATTAATTGCAGATGAATACCCTAACAATTTTTTCCTCACTAATGGAAGAAACATGCAAATTGTTGTCTATATAGTGGCCGTAGAAAATATCTTAAGGCTGTTCATGAGCAGTGCAAAAATGACATTCCACAACTCAAAGTTGACATGGTTTAGGGGAAGTATTTAAAACTACTGTTGTCAAAGCTATAGTATTATTAGCAAAATAAACCTTATATAGAATGTTGCAATACTTAGTGCCCAAGCATGCTCTGCATTGAAGTTACTTCACAAATCAGAAAGCAGTTTATTTTCTTTGAAAGTTAAAAAAACACCTCATCATCTGCCAAGCCAACAAAACTATAGAATAAAGGCTTATGCTAAGATTAGGGGAAAATAGCAGCAGCAACAACACACTTGAACATGCAAAGTTATTTTTTCTAGCATAAGAGACCATAAAGAAATTCTATAGACAAAAATAATGGACAAAATCAATAGACTTGTGATGGGGAACGGAAGAGCATTAAAAAAAACTCCAAGATAAACAGTTACAGGCTGAACAGTACTCGGATGAACAGTGCTGCGTGAACAGTTACCTTTAAGAAATTTGACAATGGAAAATAAATCTCAATCTCAACCATAAATCACAACTAATGAAACAAACAAATCAACTAATGAAATAGAGAATCAACTAACTAACTAAATATCTAACCAAATATCAAATAAAAATCCAACAACATTATTCTAATCCTAACTAAGTTTCCTAATACTAACAATAATATTCAGAACCAGTAAGCTGTCCTGCATCAACTTGCCTGTGTATCTTTGTGGGTGTGTGTGTTTGTGTGTATGAAAGCCCGCAGTCGTGTTTATAGCTGTGTAAATTGACGTATCTATCAAATTAGAAACTGCAGTACCCCCCGTTTTGTCCATTGTAATGAGATGAATGGTGCTTACAGAACTCATTTGATATAAACATGAAACTTGTTTTTTTCCTTATTATTGTAATGCAGAATCCAACTCTCTGCATATTAAAAATAATTGTTTGCACCAGCTACTTGCAAATGCAGGTTCAGTTCTGATACTAACGTTTGAAACTTTATCCAGTGTTTACTTTTCGTTATTTTCTTCATTATTTTTTTAAAAGCGCGGATTTAACAAATCTTCAAATCATATTCATGCTTGGTCTTCAAAATGTAGTGAGCTCAAGCCAGCATAGTACTGACAAAAGGGACAGAGTACCTTCACCTGATTCCTCAGCCCACCACCCCACCAACACCGCCCACAACGCACCCTGCAGGCATGAAAGAAACACTCACAGGAGCACCAACCCCCGTAACAAGCATCACATATGCACAAGAAAAGTCAACACAGTAGTGTGACAAAAGAGACTTAGCTAGCTCAGCTGACCCCCACAAAAAAAATAATAATAATAATTAATTAACCCAAAAAGGGAAAATTGAGGAACAATGCACACGCACAGACATGTCTGTATGTACGGTGGGAGGGAGGGATTACAAGAATACAACTTTCAATCTGTGGAGAGCATTAAAAGAAAATTTTCACATATGCAATGGGTACAAATAAAACGAAGCCTAAATGAGAAAAAGTATACATTAGTGCTGGAATACATGCATGCATGTCGTGCATGCCCCACACACAAACTTGGGGGTTGGGGAGGAGGGTGCACGGAAGGTGTAGTGGGTGGATTTATGTGAGGGTTTGTACAGGGAGGAGGTGGGAATATGGGATTTTCAGATATTGCAATATCAATCAATAGGAACATGAAAAAACATATTACTCACTGTGCCCAAATATTCACATATTCCGACCTTAAAACACCAACTTGAGTGAGCAAACCTTTACTGGAACTATGCTCCTTTGGTGAAATTGAAGATTCTCTATAACATGTATACTGGCTTTTTATGTGCATGTTCTCGAATCAATCAAATTCTGATCCTAGTTGATTTCAAGAAATCGAGATGTGTTGATTATGGAGATGATTTTTGTTTAGTATGACATTTTGTCCCTATTCTAAATTTATGGTGCATAAGTTATCAACCAAATTGAAGATCCATGTCTATTTAAGGACATAATGATGTATAGAACCTACATTTAAAAGTCTTGGAACATGGTAAAAGTAATAAAGTATATTCTAGAACTATGGCATACAACTTATTGGATCAATTTTTCGTGCCTACTGACTGTCCAAGGAAGAGAGAGGAATAACAATGATGGTAAGGATGATAAGATTTTGAATTAACAGTAATATAAAACACAAGGAAGCAGCATATAAGAACTAACAGTAATCTAAAGCAAAATTAAGCAACATGTAGGAATTCTATTTGAGAAAATTTGGAGAAGTGATCCTCTTTATCATAACTTTGCTATCTCACTACCTTCAATCATGTTATTCACTATTGACTACACATCATATCAATAGGAATCTCTCAAATATAGTAGTATGAATTATTCTACTACAATAAACACATTGCTGAGCTTCAGTACATAGAGTTAGCGTTAACAATATCAGAAGTTTAAATAACAGTAACCTGCATTTGATCGAAGAAAGCATGTCTCTGTTGTGGCACATACTCCCATGCACCAACCTCTGCAGTAAAAATTTTAAAAATTTTAAAAATTTAAAAAAAGCTTCTCATATGGGAAGGTACAAGGTACAATCATGCAGCATTACTTTAGGGCCTGTTTGGTTGCCCAAAAAACCAGTAAACCACATTATAGGAGACACATTTCCTATAAACTTTTCTTTTTGTTATTTGGTTCCCAATCAAGAGGGAGGGTGAGGCGGCACCCTCCCATTGGTTTTAAATCCAATTCTAGAAAACCCATTTCAGAGGTTTTTTAAAGGAAATCACTTGAAACCTATTTAGGTGGTTTCTTTGTCAGATTTCCTTTTTTCTGTTTTCTGGGAAACTAACCAAACAGCCCCTTAAAGAAAATACACATATAATTATCAAGCGATGCCCGCCAATAGCAGAGAAACACCACAATAAAAAAAATAGAATCTCGAACAAAGGAACTGTCAATCAGCTGTGACATCCATAGTATACACTACTATCAGACTTTCAGAGAGACAATAGCACCATACCAATGTAAGTCATAATTTATCCACATCAATTAAAGCAGAGCTCCTGCGAAAGGAACTGAGCAAGAAAAGCCTATGTTCTAAAACCTGAGGAGGGGTTGATGATGGGGTCAAATTCCTACGGAGACCAGGTAAGATAGGCCTCCGCTCACAAGCTTGATGTGGGTTGATAGATAGGAAGACCATTAATTTAAGTTCTTCAACCAACAAGCAACTCTCCAAATTCCTAGACCAGAAAGAGAGGAAAAGCGCTTAGATGGTAAGCCTGATTTGTAGTAAATTATAGTAGTCTCTAAGGCACACAAAAAAACCAACAACTAAATAGAGTGTCATGCGGCTATTATAAAGACAGAAATCTACTTTAAACTGCAAAACTACTTACCGCATTTAAGAAGTAAATAGCCTAAATTTAAAGATAAACTAACATGAACGATTTTAATGCAACCTTTCATTAACTAGTATTTGTATGCCTCGTACATATATCCAGAGAAAAACAGACGCTGATAACCAATGATGGAACCAGGAATAATCCACTGAGGCAGTACTAAAATGATGTAAGAATATTTCCAAAGAATCATGAAATATAACATAAACAAAATGTAGTTAAGCTTTCCTTTATTGCTTTTTATAATTGATGTTCAAATATTTAATGCTGGATGTCAACTTCCATTCAGCTTATGCCATCATAAAACCTAGAAAAGTGTCACTTCTAATTTAATTTTAATCTACTAAAAATTCATCCAACATTAATAATAACGAATATAGTTTATAGTTATGAGAAGATAATAACCACATTGTTAATCAAGAATGGTTGCAAACCTTTGCTGAAAGGGATTCCTTCCTAGATCAAAGTTTTGGTAATGGTTGCAAACCTTTGCTGAAAGGGATTCCTTCCTAGATCAAAGTTTTGGAGGTAAGGGGTTAATAAGCATGACTCGATCAAAGGTATATGATAATCTAATTTGTCAACGTATTCAAGTATATGATTGCTAACATCTTCAAAAGAATTGGTCATATGTAGATTCGAACAACCAAAACATATGATTTCCCTTATTTAGTGGTGTCAGTTGCCTTTTTAAGAATCTTGAGCAAGTTGTTAAAGATTTCCTAAATACCCTTCATTGCATCAAATTCATTTTTCTGAAGGACAAATTTTTAAAAAGACCCTTTTCAAAATTTATTTAGAAAAATCAACCCACTTCATATTTATTTACAAAATTTGACCCATTTTCAGCCACCTCAGCAACTTGAGCTGTGATTGGGCTGTTTTTTCAAAAACTGTGTTTTTGTAATACACAGGGTTGCCAACCCCATGTATATAGCAAATGATACTAATTACACGGGGTTGGAAACCCCGAGTGTTTAAAAGGTATATATTAACAATTAAACAGGTACCACTCAATAAATATTTTGCATAAATATTTTGCCTTTATATTTCCAATAGTTTCTAAATGCCGACCAAGCTGTGAGACGGACTGATTTTGTGATTTTAGGTCATTGGTTCGAATTCTAGTTCTATCAAATTAATATATTAATTTTTTCTTCCAAAAAAGTGTATTAATGATGATAAGTGTGGGATTCGAACTCATTCACTTCACAAACTAAAGCACTTGATCCAATTCCCTTAACCAACTCAACCAAATTACATTTGCTAGTAATTTTAGAAACAATGTTATATGTCTAATTCCAGCCCCGTATAATTGGCAAAGTTTATTAATTAAGTGGGATTGCCAAGCCCATTCCTATTAATTCATCAACTAGTTACACGGGGTTCCCAACCTCGTTATTTGTAGTGGCTGATGTGGCTGAAATGGGTCGAATTTTGTAAATAAATTTGTAGTGGGTCGATTTTTCTAAATAAAATATAAGAAGGGTCTATTTTAAAAATTTGTCCTTTTCTAAACTAATTATTAATTAATGGCGTGCAGATGTGGGACCCCTACATATTGGTGACTGTCATGACATCTGCTATGAGGTGCATTGACGTATGTATGGCCTGTATATGCTTTGAGTGAGAAGTACGTATGTGTATGCATAGGGATGGTTTGGTTTGGAAGGGTTGCTGGGAAATTTGTCTCTATATTTGGAAGAAATTTGGGGCACCCCCGCCATCCCTGACAGAAGTTTGTGGGCAATGAAACAAGAATTTACTAGTCAGAGCTTTGTTTTAGAAACTTTTATCAGTTTCTACTTGAATACTACTTGAATCATTATCTTTTATTAGCTTAATTTGTAATAAATACACGAGATCCACTAATTCATCTGCCAACAATTATTTTGAACAGCGAAAATTTAAAAAAGAAAAGATAATAAACAGAGGAAACATAGAAATGTTTACCCTTGAAAAAGGAAATAGTTGCAGGAGTCACAGTACTGACCCTTGGATCAGGTATTTCAGATTTCTTAAGGGTAGCTCCAGACTGCAGAGCAGGATTGCTATCAATAATGGCAACTCTCAATTGTTTTGCTAATGGCATACTTGCTGTAAAAGATAAATGAAAATAGTTCAACATGATAGCAGAAAGTTGTTCTAGCTTCCACAATACCAAAGAACAGATACGTTAGCTGTTGGAGTAAGGTTCACAAAATTCTTCTTCTAGGTATGAGTAGAAACTGATGAGACAATATCATGAGGAAATAATCCAATCACATATTATAGGCCAGCCCCATTTATGAATTAAAAGCATATTGTTATAAATAAATAAATTTGAAGATGATAATCCTCAATCTTTGCATACGAGAAAGCTAGAAGTACATAAATTGTTAATGCAGTTGGATGATACAATTATTAACTTCAATCACCATGGTGTAGTCCTGGCGATAATCCTAATGGTTAAACAGAAAGGTTTCCATCTTAGTTAATAGTATATTGATTTTAGAAAAAGGGTATCACGTGAGATATTATAAATCATATGACGCTAGTCAAGGGGAGAGGGCATATTAGCCCGGGCGTGCAAATGCCCCACCTGAAATTAGCAACCTTCTCTATAGGTTCTTAGAGTATATGTCAGTGAGCCTAGAAATGTTGAAACCTCAGTAAACAACGGGCTCCACTACGCCACCTGCAACCAATGTTATGCCCAACTTCTATTGAGAATAAATGGAAACTCCTGTGCTATTTCTCCTGCGATGACCACACCATCATGAAGCCAACTTTTGCAAGTCCCATTTCAAAGTAAGCAAACTAATTATTGAAATTTGGTGTCTGAACTCTGAAGTATACAAATTTGTTCATATATACTCAATTTTAAATCTTAAGGTGATTTTACTTAGAAATATTGTGTTTGTTCTTTGATAGATGTAAGTTGACATGGGTATGTTCCGAGACTGGGGGACAATTCTGGCACCGTCCCTAATACTAATGTCTAGTGTGCAAAATAATTTCTTCCTCCATCTGTACCATTTCAGCAACTAAACTTACGTGTCGCACATGAGTACCTCTAGTTACTATTTATTTCTCATTAATTTCTTAAAAAAGGAAAATATCAGCAGTCAACTCTTATTATGTCTCCATTAGAAGTATAAATATTATAAAATGGTCATAATGTTTTTTTTATGAAGCTTATTCTCCATCTCATAAGCATGTAAGTATGTAACTGAGGATGCTTTCCATTAAAGGCCTTCACTATTCAATAACTCAAAGATGGATTTTATCTCCTCTAGGAAATTTATCATCTTAGCTACACCTGGAGGTTCCAGATTCAATCTAAGGGGATATGAAAGATTGTTCCAAGAGTTCCTCCACTCTAATTGCATGTTTAGAAAAATTGTGTAGCTAAAAGACTAGCTTTCCTTAAATAGTGTTATGGCATGACGACCCCCACCCCCACCCCCCAAAACAGTGTTATGGCATCTCAGTAACCAGAGCTTAGATTTGGAACCAACTCATAGAGGGTTCATCTCATT
Source organism: Asparagus setaceus (assembly GCA_012295165.1). Classification (NCBI taxonomy): domain Eukaryota; kingdom Viridiplantae; phylum Streptophyta; class Magnoliopsida; order Asparagales; family Asparagaceae; genus Asparagus; species Asparagus setaceus. Next base: position 53,156,528 of record CM022701.1, read on the forward strand.
ATCGTGCTCTGTAGGTGAACCCATGTATACACCGTGTAACATACATAAGAGATCTTGGCAAGACTAAAGGTATTAAAATTAATACAATCTTGTGAAAGGACAAATGAGAATTGATAGTAGGAGAAGAAGGAAAAAAGGTACCACAAAGCACACAACAGAAAAATTATTTGACAAATAATAAGCAATATTATATCATGTAAAGAAACAACATGTAAAAAAGTGAATGGATTAAATTATCATGGTAATTGCTATTCACGAACAAGAATGACAGTAAAACCTACATAATCCACATGCAAATGCCAGACCAACCATGCCTCCACCAACAATAGCAATGTCATATTGGTCGGCCTCAGGTGTCAGAGAAACCTTCTCTCGTAACTCCTGCAAATTGCAACCTAATAAGCTCGGAGGTAAAACAATACATAGTAACGTAATGAATGTATAAGGGAATATATCAGTAAACGATAAGGGTTGTTCAAACAATAAGCCTCTAAGCAGAATTTAACATAATATTTTTTTCCCAAACAAACATCATAAACCGAAAAGCCTAATGACAATTATTTCAGGGTTGGCCACATTTTCCTCAACCACAAAAATATAACCACCATGTTTACATATAAAAAGTAAGTTCTTTGAGAGAGAGTAAAAGAAATAAGAAAGAAGAAATATTATAGGATAATTAGTAAATGATCAGATCTCCCATCACCAAAGTTAAAAAGCAGTTTCTCAGAAAGTTCCCAAGTTCCAACCAGTGTATACTTTGGTAACCAGATTAGCAGTCCTACATTGCTAATTTTTTTTGTTAGATTTCAAAAATACAGCATTAAATCTGAGAAAAACAAAATGGCTATAAAAATATAACCTCATTCTAGGTTACGTGGACACTGCATTTTGGTCCCGTATCTGTGTCCAATATGTGTCGAACACAGATTCGCCGCAGACACACCATGGACACGTGCAATTCAATGTTGCCATTTTTTAAAGAAAAATATCTATACAAGCTGCGATCATTGTTATTTGAGCGGCGATTATTTTTAAGTTTTCTATTTACTTTTATTTAAGCTATGATTTTATTTAAGTAGCAATTATTAGCTTGATTTGAAGTTTTGAACTTTATTTAAATTATCATTTAAAACAACTTTTGTTGTTAAACCTTAATTCTAAGTTTGATTTAACTTTATTCTTAATTGTTACAAATAATAAAAGAATGTTATAGGTGTTTTCATTCAATATCCGACCTTTTACAAATTTGTCGTGTCTGTGTTCGTGTCTGTGCCCGCCCATGTATCTATGTAAGCTAGTCGTCATTACTTTGTCCATAATGACTATATGAGATTTTGTAGGCTGCATAAACTTATATTTGCCTAACAAATATTGTATCTAAATATATCTTCCATCACATTATTGATATGGGATCTTCTAGACTTTATATCTTTTTCCAAATGCTCCTGACATTTGCCTCTAGGTCATCTTTATTTCTGCATACAATGTCTTTACTTGGAGATGCTCTGCTTGATAGGACATGCATGGTATGAATATAGTCCAGAAATATTTCCTTACTCCTTACCCAACACCACAATCATCAGAGCCAAATGATCAGATATGACTACAAAACAACTCAACATATCTACATTAAGTTTGATTTTCTTTGCATGCATCGATTTCTTTAGCATATGAAGCAAGCTTATGATATAAAAGCATCGATATGTTTTACCCTTGTCATAATAATTTAACATTTCTATCAAGGTCATCGCATGAATATTTAACTGAATCCTTTAACTAATTGTCTTGAGTACCATTCTACTAAAAAGAAGCAAAAGGTTAATCAACTTAATTTGTTAGTCCCTGCGTTTTCAGCTAAAGTAGCGAAACAAGCTGAAAGAATTGATCTTCAGTTTATCCATTTTTTCAATTATTTACATGAGTTTGAGATTGAGTAAGTAAGATCGTCTAGTTTCTTAAAACTAACCAGAGAAAGCTTTTAGCAATCTCCAGCTGAGCCTCTTTCTTTGCTACGTTAACAGCCAAGAGATGGAAGCAGGGAGGGTCACATGAGTTTCAACACCACTAGCAATTTGGCTGTTTTCTTTTCTCTGAAAGTAGTCCTTTCGACTGAAACTGGTGACGGGAATGAATAGGGAAAGTCGGTTCCATTAAGTAAACATGTTAGAGGCGCTGTACCGTAAAGGTGTAAAACATATATAAATATTTTTATGTATCAGGAACCTTATCAAAACTATATTGAGCCTTGAGGCATGCTGGATCCCAGCCATGTTCACGGTCGTTCAATCATCTGGAATGAGCTAAAGTATTTATCATGTAAAGCTCGTTCACATTATCGAACAGCATAAGTGGCCCTTTCCAGAACCAATTCTAAGCGTCACCTCGAGGTACCTGACCATTTTTAGTCCAACTTAAACACGGAATACCAAAAAAATTATCATTATACTCCCAAGGAAAATTGAATCAATCTAAACCAGGCTACTAACAATAAGAATCTGTTCCAAAGTCAAAAAAGCGATAGGGTTGCAAAAATAAAAGATTTTTGAACCTCTAGTAATTATAAAACAAAGAAGATAAATCTACGGAAGAAGAAAAAGATCCGCTGATTGGACTTCCTATTTCCGGGGTATATATTTTTTCCATACATACCCTGTTCTGACCATATTGCACTATGTATAATTTGATTACCAAGAAATGCTTACCGTTTCTGGTTCAAGTCAAGTAGAAAAAATCTAAGTCAATGGAAGACTTACAAGGATATTTAGAAAAGTATAGACCTCGGCAACAACACTTCCTATATCCGCTAATCTTTCAGGAGTATATTTATGCACTTGCTCATAATCGTGGTTTAAATGATGTTTTACGTGATAATAATTGATGAAATATTAACCAAATCCTTATCTCTCCACTGTATATTCAAGGCAATTTGGCTATAAAGACATCAATTTTTCGAATCAACAAATGGATCACATAATTAACAGTCGTGTGATGAGAAACCTGCGCAGTTTCCACGGTACGGTTGAGATTAGGGGTAGAACTGTAAAATTTTCTTCTGATCCCGCCTTTAAGGGCAAAGACTTTGCAAAGAGCTTCCTTTGAGACGCCCCTAACAAGATAAAAACAGGAAAATTCATCAAAAAACAGAAATGTAAGAAAAAATTAACATTTAGAAATAACATTAGAACGCGATCCGTACCCAGACTGAATATTAGTGTTAAAATTGTTTTTCCTTTCTACCCCTTCTTTTCTTTTTCTTTTTTCCTTTTTACAAACTATAGCTCCAAATCACAGTTATCTTTACGTTTATTAGCACTTTAATAGCCAAAGTTTCACTCTTTTAACTTTGATATTTTGAATCTCTATTTTGATTTATACTGAAAATGTAAAATTAACATTAATGTCGATAAAATGAATGAAAAACAAGTTTTCTACTGGATTTCATTTTTTTTTTGGAAAATTGAGGAAAATTGTAAGGCATTAGTTTTAAACTATAAAATGAATATCAATTCATAATTTTGAAGTATTAAATTATCAAAATAGAACTCCAGTATATCAAAGTCAAAAAAGTTAAGCTTTTAGGTATTAAAGTGCAAATAAGCCTTATTTTAGTAGGAAGTAACCTCCAACAAATTAAATTCTCTAATTGGAATTTTTGACAAAGTTCCTCAATTGTATACAAATTACTAAAGTATTCTTAGATTAATTTAAAAAATCTCCCTCCTATATTTTCGATCCTATCAATTTGCATGGTCCTCTCTTATGTTGTCATTGTTGCATCATTCTATAGTCATCTCCTCACTATGGTGATTGACTATCAACCTCCCCTTCTGATTGACGATCTCCTCTAGTCCTGAATCACCACATCTTTACACTGTCTCCCATTCTCTCCCTCTTCACCACCTCCTTCCATCTTCCCTTCGTATTTTCTTCCCCGTATTAATTATCATAGTTTTTCATGATCGATGTCATTATTTTTTCCAATCTTTTCCTATATTTTTAGATTATATAAGAATAAAATAATCATCTATTGACTTTTAAAATTTTGTTTACAGTATGCAAAATATAATTTAAGAATTGTATATAGTAGAAGATAAATTCTTTTGTCCTTTTCTATAGAAAGATAACTTCTTAAGAGAAAATATTCTAAGAAATAAGAATAATTTCTCACGAATGGAAAAAGATCTTCTAAGTTAGGAAGTATAAAACTCGTATTTGAATCTATAAACGAAATGTCGCTCTATGTATACACAGACTAATCTCGTATTCTACACTAAAGATTTGTCATTTTAACACATGACCCATTTTAAAGCCTAATGCCAGTCTCTTTATATATCCTTAACCTCAAGATGTTGACGAGCAAAGAAATTACAAACAATCCTATAATGTGTTTAGTTGTAATTTAAAAGAAAAATTAAAATTGAAAAACATATTCCACAATATTTTTCCCTTAAAAATAGGTTGTTTAAAGGGTTTTATCATGAAATTCATAGAACATAGAAATGTTTGAAAAAAATAGAAATGTTTGCAAAAATAGAAATGTTTGCAAATAATTAGTGAGGAAGCGTTGCCCCTTTCTCTTTGATTCAAATGATTACGAAAAATACATCTATATTAATAGATAAACTTGATTCATCACTAAATAGACATTCATCTTTGTAATACTGCCTAAATTACAAATTTCATATTAATTCTGAGTAAAGAAACTAAAGTGTAGAGTTGTTTTGAGTGAATTGTTATCATATATTAATATTATGTATATTTACGAAAGCCTATTCTTTTTATTTGTTGTGTTAAGTTTTAGAAATTTCATAAATGCCCTCGCACTTAAAAAAATCAAATAAACACCCTCACATTTGCAGACAACAACAGAATTATGTTAATACTTGGAAGAACCAAAGAAAAATTATCTCATCCTTCTAAAAACTAAACTAAAATATCCTCACGTTTTTGTGACATGCATACATTGCATGTACCGAAGTACAAATATGAGTTTATTAAAACCCCACAAATATGAAGAATAATTATGAATTCTGCATTTAGTTAGGATTATCCTTAATCTTTAGCATGATAGGCTTTTGATGTTTGGCTAGAAGGCTAATTTGGTCCATGTACTAGGACCACATGCTCAAATTGGTCCTAGTACTTTTTCTTCTCAACTTAGTCTTTGTACCCCTTATTAGATGTCAAGTTAGTCGTATTTTAACTCTCCAACTTTCGTTAAATAAAACTTAGAAGGATAAAATTACCCTAAGTCTAAAATTTAGGTATTTCTCTTTAACTTTATTTCTTCCGACTTCCTTTTTTCCCGGTTCCATAAACTAGTAATATAAGAATACAAAAAAAAATAGTTACATGGGAACAACTCAACACTAGTAGAATTTTGGGCATCCTTGACGGGCATTCCCGTCAAGGATGTCCATTTTCCCGTCAAAAATGTGTATCCTTGACGGGCTCCCGTCAAGGATACCCCGTCAGTAAAAGTCCCGTCAAGAATACACATCCTTGACGGGAAAAACATCCTTGACGGTCGTGCCGTCAACTTGACTTCTAAAAATCGGATTACTCACCCGCATATGCGGAATCGGCCCATTTCCGCATGGAAATGGACTGAGTCGCCTAATTATGCGGACAGCCGCATAATTGAGCCATAACCGATTAATCGCCAGCATATAATAGGTATGCGGACGTGTTTCATGTCAGGCATTAACAGGTTTCGGGTCCAAAATATGAACCCGTTATTATTTTAAACCCAAACAATACATGATTCCTTATCCAAATCCCCCGATTGCTCTCTGTCTCTACGTAAAAAAAAGGAAAAGAAAATGAAGCCGAAACCCTAACTAACCTCCCCTTCTCCATCGGCCGTCGGAAGGAAGCTTCACCTCCGGATCCCCTCTCCCTCTCCATCAACCGCCGAAAGGAAGCCCTCTCCTTCTCCATCAGCCATCGGAAGAAAGCTTCACCGCCGGCAAGATCTCATCACCGGTAAGATGCGATCTTGAATTTGTGGGAGTTTTGACAGTTTTGGTTTAGAATAGAAAGTATTGTTTAATGGAATAGGTCAGCTTAATCACAAACTCTGTCCATTAGTTTCTTTTTAACCTTTTTCAAGTATATCATTATCAAATTAACTTTTCGTAATTTAAATTTCACATCTCATTGTGAATTAGTTGCTATTAGTTAATACGTAATTGTTATTACCTCATATTAGCTGTATGCAAAAACCCAAAAATTGCATGGTGTGGTTAATTTGAAGTCAGATAAGTATATGTTAGGCCTTTTATGAATTATATACATTTTTATGTATGAAAAATAATAAATATATGTTAAAAAATTCAAAAACGCATAATTCCGCATAATCCGATTAATCGCCGCATAATCCGATTAATCGTGACTCGCTCTCGAACCGCACGGATAATAAAATCGAGTTTTTGAACATTACCGTCAAGGATGTTTTTCCTTGACGGGTGACCAAGGATGTTTGTAACATCCTTGACGGCCGCCCGTCAAGGATACACATCCCTGTCGTCAAGGATGTACATAATCTGGAGGAAAAAAATGCTTCCAAAAAATTAGCTTTTTTCTTGTATATACAACAAATATCTTGTACAGTGACAATATTTGAATAGAAAATAAACTCAAAGACATCAACAAACACAATAATTGCATCAGTGGCTCTCTTTTTCTAAACAGTGTTACAAAGTTCAGCCAAGTAATGAAAGTCAAGCCACCACCAACCATACATGAATTTTGACACAAGAAGCGTCTCAGCAGTGTAAACTACTTATTTGAGTATATGAAGATTCAAATGTGAGGCTTTCAACAGGATTTGTGCACAACAGAAGCCAAATACATAATTCTCTTGATATATACCTAACAGAAGCCAAAAACATAGAAGCAAAGAAGGGTTGTAGAGAAAACAAACATATAAAAGAGTCTGTAGTTCCGCTACAACCACAAAACAAACAGTGATCAGCGTGTACCAACAGAAGTCGGATATCAAAATAAATGAAGAAGGAACTAAGCGAAAAATTTTGGTTCACCATCCCTTCTTTCTTTACCTAGTGAAAACTCGACTTAATAAAATAGTCGCTTTCAAAACCCAAAAGGGATACCATGACTGACCAATCATTACATCAAGGTGATAAAAGTGTTCTTTTATAGGGAGGACCCTTATGAGCTTCGGATTATCTTTTGGGATGTTGAAAGGAGGCACAAAGGCATTACTCATCCTTAAAATGGACAGCACTAGAAGAAATCATGCCGTTAGATGACTGATCCCTGCTAGAATCTGGAATAGCCAACAAAAGTAGTTTAAAGTTCTTAAGCCAGCATATCATATCCAAGTCTTAAACTCAGAAATGAATAGTGCAAACAATGAGAAGTTCTTAAGAACATGCAATGTTGAAAAAGAAAGAAAAAAAAGATATTGTTTACTATCCATACTACACTAATAAGACAACTGCCACTGGTTGCGAAATTCCAATAATTAGCAATTAATTGAACATGTAACTTTTCATCTTCCCTGTCATAATTATTCTTTTTTATGTCCTTTCTACATCTAAAATAAATATGAAATTCCAACTTCATTGACATTCATGGTTCATCTACAACTGTCTTTACGAGTGCAACAACATCATAATACCAAGTCCAGTGTATTGCATGGATAAAAACAAGGGGATTCAATAAAAAGAAAACCAATATTGGAGACACTTAACAACCACTAAAATGCATTTTAGTAGCAATGCATCTCCATGGAATCCAGTAAAAAGAACATCAGAAGCACATGGAGATTGTAAGGCTCAACAATAGTTAGCAATTTATAGCTATAGAGTACAGTGAGAAATACAATAGCATCAGCATGAAGATTCCAGGAACTTCTGTTCTCAATCATAACTTCTTAGATGAAATGCTTTACTTTATCATATCTTCCTCTGCTTTGTGTGAATCCACTCATGCAGCATATGCTTGAAGTTCAACTAATTACACATACAAGATGATAACTAATGAGGCAACAACCACCTTAAAGATTTCTCAAAAGTTCTTCAATGTAGATCAGACATACCTAAAAAGACGGAAGGAGCAGAAACAAGAAATTTTAGAAGAGCCATATATATGAGATGCAGCTTAATGTAAACAGTGTGAAGTCCTACTCGGCCGAAACTGGTTTACGAGATTGTGGACTCTGTGTTCTTTAATTTGGTCAATTATGGACCAGGTTGTAGATTCTAGGACCTGTATAGGCTTTAATTATGTAGCACGATCTCTTTGGAGAACTCAGTCAGAAGCACTTGAGCATTTCTCAAAGTCTCGAGAAGGTTTACAGAAACACCCGGTCAAATTCACAAAAAAGATAGGCAGAAGATGCCTATCCTGTTAAAATGATCAAGAAAGATTTAGGTTACATGATTTTACTCAAAGGCCTATTTGTCTACTAAGGATTGGAACTCCATGAACTAAAGCATATGTATTTCGTCAAATCCATTATTTTCTTTGGGTTAAAATTGGGTCCAATACAAGGTGAATCATAAACATTATTTTCCCAATTTAAAATGGTAAATTTGACGCATCTAAAAATAAATGAATTCAAATTCACGAAAACTATTTGCGGACTGACAAAATCTTGTTACCTCCTACTTCTACTATCATCAACTATTTTATGTTTTTGCCTCTCGTTCCTATCCTTCACAAGGATAGAATAACCCACAAATATTATGAACCTCATAGTGCACTTAAAAAGATTTGATTCCCCTCTTCCAATCAAAATCCCGTTCAAGAAGATGAATCCAGATAAAACTCAGTAATTTCTACAAACTAAAACCATTTCGAATACAGAATTTCAGCAAAATAATCATCAAAAAAGTATCACAGTCCATAATACAACATAATTATCACAATATAACATAAATGCATAAAAATTCAATAAAAAAATTAAGAAATAATTGCATTAATTTACATTACCTTTCGTAAAGTGGAGGCGGCGGCAGTCGTGGATGTCTGAGGAGGGCCGCCGGCGAATCTCTGGTGGAGGAGGAGTCGGTGGCGCTGGAGAAAGCCCTAGGCGTTTCAAACTTAGGGTCAGGGGTTAAATTATGGTTAGGGTCTTAAGGGGGGAGCAGGGAGACTCACCTCTGTGGGAAGAGGAGGAGGCGCTGGGGGGGTGAGCGAGCTGATGCGGCGAGGTACACTTGGAGGCGTGGAGATCCGATGATTCGAGGCGGCAAGGGATTTTGGTGACTGTGCAAACTTTGGCAGCGGTGGAGATTAAGTTGGAGGCGTCGAGGGCTTTGGCGGTGGCGAAGGATCTGGCGGCGGTGAAGGTGACAAGGGAGTTTCATTTTTAGGGGTCCGATTTGTGGCGTGGGGGTTACATGGTGTTTTGTTTTGATTTTTAATTAGACAAATTTTCATTTTAGACTCTTTTAAGAATTTATTTTTAAATTTCGATCTAAAAAACTACGAAAACTTCACGTGAAATGAATTCCCATAAAGTTTTTATGCACAAAAACTTCACGAAATGAATGCCCGTGAAGTTTTGAAAGTTTTTCATCGGTTTACTGAGTTTATTAGGGGTGTTGGCGGATCGAAATTTATAAATAAATATGAAATAGGTCTAATTTTAAAAATAAATTTCTTAAGTGGTCTAAAATGAAATTTTGTCCTTTTTAATTATTTTTGGCCAAAAAAGTTGGGGAATTCTCCCTCTAATTATTTCACATTCCCACCAATTATTTGAGCAGGCCCGTCACGAATATTCACAGCCCGTCAAGAATGTAACATCCTTGACGGCTCCGTGCCGTTAGAGATGTGAACATTCGTGACGGCACATAGCCGTTAAGGATGTGCCCATCAAGAATACACTATTTTCTACTAGTGCAAGATAGCGGATGATATAAGAACATCTATTAAAGAAAAGTGACAGGATTCAACTTGACGCCTCAACTAATCATGCACAAAGAAATGGCTTTAGGCGAAACAAAAGTGACACGGTTAAACTTGACGCCTCAAACAATCCTGCACAAAGAAATGGCTTTAGGAGAAAATTGCTGACACTTCGAGAATGGGTCCCCTTGGAGAGTCCACTCTAGTGAACATATGAAACATAGGATCCATCACTATAAGAACAATCACAAATTGCTCCATGGGAAATAGCTCTATGCCCCCCCTGCGCGCGGATTGGGATCCTCTCCACTACAAAAAAAATAGTGAAGGGACCACTACATAATCACAACTATTACTTATCTAGTCGGTAGTTGTGATTTTTTCTTTGAGTGCAAAATAGGAATGGGTGCAATACACGAGGGTACGATGAGTGTTAGATTTAGATTGTATCATAACCGCCTACTAAGTAATCAACGGTTGAGATTAAAAGTAGTGGTCTCTCCGCTACTTGTTTCTAGCGGAGAGATCCAAATTCCTCCCCCACCCAACACACACACACACCATCTTCATATTGTTGACACCTAAAGATATAGTCATAAATACAAGAACAATGGACAACTGCTCACAATAATATGGTAAATGCCTCTTAAATCACTCAATAATATGACTTAGAATAAGAAACTTCACAGTATACAGAGAAATTTTCCACAGCAGCACTAAGCATGAATAGTTAAGAAACATCGACTTATGACAATACTCGTAATGACGGAAAATTGTTAAATAACATTCATTAATCACAACTATTGTCAACGAGGAAAGCACAATTAAGAAAAGTATGAACCATCAAGTAATAAACAACTCATCCCTTCGTTGCTGCCTGTTTCGGGTCTTTTGAATTATAATTGATACATATTACAACTCAAAAGAGAAACAAGAAAATTTATATTGACGGGATTCTTTGCTGCATGTCGGTGGAGCGTTGTTCTTGTCCTCCGTTGACGGTCCGACTAAGATGATGGGTCTCTTGCTGTGGTCTCTAATTTGGTTGCTTGGAAGATAGCTCAGTCTTCTCTTCGAACTGAATAGAGGAAAAATGCACGTGTATGGCATGTTCGATTTCTCTCTTTTGTGTGTGTCTAAGTATATCTATCTCCGTATGAGCGTCGAATTAACAATCACCTCCTCCTCTTATAGGCTAAGAGAGAGTTAATGGCTTTTAATTATGGGTTAAGTGATCATTAAAATAGGAGATAGTGGGGGAGCGGTTATCCCCTTGAAAATAGCTCTCAAACGGCTAAATGGCGAAGTTCGCTCATTAATTGGTTGGCGAACTTCGCTGAAGGCGTTTGAGCGAGGCTCACTCGGACATGGGTAAGACATCTTCTGAATTGTGGGGTGACGTGGCCCACGTGGGTAGCTGTGGGCGAAGTTCACTGATTAATTGGTTGGCAAGCTTTGCGGGTGAATTCGAATTTAGCACAGAATTCAACTCACGACTTCGTCGACTCAATGACACCTGCTCGGCCTAAAGTCAATTGGGAGTCAACCCACCCTTGACTTGGTCGGGTTGGGTCGAGATGAGCTGTGTGGCAGAGTTCACATGTTCTGTCAGGCGGGCTTTGCTACAGCTTGTTATGGGCTTGACTTTGGGCTCATTTGAAGTGTTTAGCCCATTGTAACACCCATGAATTTTCGATATGTAATTTTCTAATATTTTCGGTGCGTATTTTTCTAGTATTATTTCCCTAATATTTTTCGATACGTATTTTCTAATATTGCTTTTCTAATATTAAATATTACTTTTCTAGTGTTTAAATATTAAATGTTATTTTTTAGTCCTTAAAAATTAAATATTATTTTCTAAAAGTATTATTGATATTTTCTCAAATTTTAGGATTCTCTCTGAATTCAAAATAGAGTTTTATAATTATGTTTATGATTTAGCTACATTATAAATTTAATAATTTCGATAAATACTTCAAGTCATAACCTTGATTATTGATATTATTTATGATTTAAGTAAACTTGAGTTTGGTATGCATGCGTTTATCATTGTAATAATTAATTTTCTAATTTAGATATTACAATACAGCCTAAACCCTAACCCTAACCCTAACCTAACCCTATATATATATACATTATTTATTTTCTTTTGAAAATTTCCTATTTTCTCTCTCTCTCTCTCTCTCTCTCTCTCCTCCGATCCACCTCCCACCTCCCTCTTCCTCTTGCTCCACCTCTCCTTCCCTCCACTTCCCCTCCTTCTCATTCTCTCCTTGACCACCACCGCCCATCCTTACCTCCGCCATCTTCCTCACCTCCTCGATTGATCGCTTGCCCCCTCTCGATCTCCTTCCATGCCGTTCATTCCGCTGCCCCTCCACCAGACCTGCCCCATCTCCTCCTGCCCGACCAGCCGCCCGATTGCCGCCTCTTCCCCGATCCCTTCCGATTCACGCCGACCTCCGCCCGCCCGCTTTCGCCGACCGCCCGGCCCGCCTCACCTCCAGCTGACCCGTCAGCCTCCTCGCCGCTACCTGCGCCCGTCGAGCCTCCCCCGTTGACGCCGTCATCGTCGTCGAACTCCAGCAACATCGACGACGCGTTATACCACAGCCGAACCCCGTCGATCCGTTCGACAACCCGAGGCAAGATCCCGCTTCCCTTTGACTCGTCTTTTCAAATATTTATATCCGTTATTAATTAATTGCATAGTTTAGACTGCGATATGATTATATTGATATTACTTACGGAGATTGTTTGTGAATATGAGATAATTCTTGTTGTGGTATATTAGGTGAAGAGATGAGTGTGATATTTTAATAATTATTAAATTCTAATTAATTATGAAATGTTTTTGTGAGAAAGAATATTTTTAGAATATTTTTAGAATTATTATTATGAGAAATATGTTAGAAGAATTTATTTTGGAAGAGAAAATATTAAAGGAATATTGGAATTATTATTTTATTATTTTAAAAAGTTTCAAAATCTCGTTAGTGAAATTTCCGATATTATCCGTTTACATGTGTAGTTAGCTGTTCATGGCTCTTGTTATCGCATTTCGCACTGTTTATTGATTATTCATGTTTTTGATGCATTCTGGTATTGATATGCCGCGTTAATTACATTTATTCACAGTCTTGTTGTGTCCAGAACCGTAGTAGTTCATGACTTAGGGACTTGGTTCGTCATGAACATGACCTAGTGACATGTGTGTGTTGACCTGCTTAGGAGGTGAACCCGTGTGTGATATCGGCATCGTTGACTTGATTTACGAGGCCGTGGGATGGGAAAGTCTTGGTTCATGTGATCGGATATATTTGTTGATGTATCTTCGGACTTCGCACCGATGAATTTGTGTAGTCACCGGGTTGGTTTGTAGGGCTAAAGTTTGAATTTGTGTAGTCGCTTTAGTCGGTGTACTTGTGTATTCACGAGTCTGCTTATTATGCAGACGGTAGGAATCAGTTTGCGTGTAGTCCTCTGGCCGATTTGTGTAGCGGCATTGGATGCACGTAGGGGATTTATGAACAGTCAGTTATCCGGTGATATGAATTTCGACTCTGTGAGAGTTATGATCCAGTGACCAGTTATAGGATGGCTAGATACGGACATCGAGTTGAGATATTTGACAGTTAGGACACTTGGTTGTACGGACACCTGAGATGCACATGTCGATGCTTTATTTCCAGTTGTATGTTCCATCCGTGTATAGTTTGGGGTTAGTATTTAGTTATTTACAATCTGAGACATATGGTATATACATGAGGGTTTCCTTGTTTGGATTATTTCGCTCGACGTACTACGTCTCGTTTGTAGATTTCTTAATATTAATCTCATTCGGATCTTTACATGGATGGTTAATCGTATTGTTATACGTGTATCGATCGCAGTTTCTGATTACTTGCATTCGTTTGTATTATTATTATATTGCTATTGCTTGTGGGATCTTGCAGGTGTGTTATGCGGCGTACTCCATTCTCTTGGTGTGCGTCGATTTAGATGACTGGACAGTCCAAGATGCGGTCACACTTGGTAGGAGTTTCCTCGGCGGAGAACCTTCCAGACGACGGAGTAGATCGAGCTGAAGCTTAGTTCCCTTTTGTTTTCAGTAGTTGATGAACTTTAGATTTCCTTCAGTATTTCTATTTTAGCTCAGTTGACATTTGTTTCACGACTCTTTAGTTTCTTTAGCCACATGAATTATTTTAGATATGTGGACTCTTTTATAGTCCTGGATGTTATTTCATTTTGGTGATATGTACTCTTTTGTTCTGGATTATTATTTATTCTTACTGGCTGTGATTGGGATCTGTGACTGTGATGTATTTTTTTATGATTACTTGACGCTTGGCGTATTAGATTGAGAAGAAATATTTTTATTATTCGTATTTCTCCTCAACCTAATACGTCGCGGGCTTGTTCACGTACCGTTTCCGTGTATTTTGGAAGCGGGGCGTGACACCCATAGACGTTCACTTCTTGGTTCCAAGCTAAACATTGGCCTGAATGGAATATTTTTTTAACCGTCCACACTGCCACATTTTAGCTGATCTGAAACACTGTAGGTCATCATTTCAGACACTTGAAACATCAAATTGCAGTGTTCTTAATAATGTGCTAAGCCCCAACTATAGACAATGCTTATTACAAAATAAGTGATAATCATTAGTATGTCAACTGAGACATTAACATCAACTATCACAATTTTAAATATCGAATGAATAACCAAAATAGGACACGAATATATAAAAATACCGCTTGTATATAAGTAAGGAACTAAAAGTGTTTAATTTTCAAAGATAATATTTGTAACTAATGCATCACAAATCTAATTAATAAATTCTCTAACATGCAACAACTTAGAACATGTAATAAGTGAATATAATAATAATTCTCCATTGAATTTCAATCATTTTTTCTCCATCTTAATCTTCTTCTTCAAAGTTGCAAGAGCAAGTTCTCGAATCATGATGGCAAGATGTAAAATATGTAATAAGCAAATATAACATAGAAGTTCTATTTTTATTATATTATAAGCAAATATATGATATTAAATATTCAACCCGATTGTAACCTTGTTACGCGGTGGTTGGAGATGGGGTTTTATATGAAGTGTCTAGTATAGTAATAGGCAATTCATAAAAAACCTTCTTTTTCTTTGTTATCAAATGTCATTATAGGTGTTGATAATTCTTGGTTAAATTCATCAGATTCATTGTGATCAATTTGATCCAATTCAATTGATTCTCCTCCTTAGATAATTTAAATATGTCTTAGAATAACAGAAATATGATATAATTTTTGAAATAAATATACTAATTGAAAAGTTATGAAAACCCTTCTTTTATCATTATTATTAGAAGTAGTTTCGGTGTCGATTAGTCGAAGTATATTCAGTGGATTGACTATCATCTCCTAAACCTATGCCAATTTGTGGGATTTCTTCTTCTTTGAAAATTGTAAATTAATATTAGAATAAGAAAGACATGATACAAAGTTAGAAAAAGTTTTAATAATTGGAACATTGAAGCTTTACCCGTCCTTCAATTAGCAATAATAATTCATTAAGTTTCTCATTGTCAATATTATCATTAATAATTTTAATAAATTGTGTAGTCTTCAATGTATTTCCTTGTATTATGCTCTGTAACAATTTACATTGTAGCATATTTCTCCCAATCAATCTCTTGATAGCTAGTAGAATCTCATTGTTTTCTTCATCCTGTTTAAGGGATATAATATTAAAATTTTGAATTCATTATTATCGTTTAAAAGCAATTTGAAATCTATAGTATAAATATATGTATTTAAATGACAGTTCAAGATAATTTACCAAATCCAAATTTGCCAGACCTGAAGGACCAATTTTGAGCAACCATAGAGCATCGTGATGAAATATTATAAATGTAGTTATGCATGTTCCATCTGTTACTTGTAAAGTAAGCATGTACCAGAATTTAATTAATATAGTTGCGTCATATTATAATTATCTATTTTAATTTATAGTAGCATTACACTATTATTCTTCATAATATATCAAACATTCTAATTAGATCTCTTCTACATATTTGATTTCCTTTTTATGATGACTGCACAAAAGAGCACACACAAAAAAGCACAATTGATTTTTTTTAATTTGTTGTTGCAATCAGCGTGACACTGATATCACCAACCTGACATCTCCCCAATTCCCATTATTTGAGCATTGCAATAAAAATGCTTCTCGTAAAATTAAAATAAATATTCAATTAGCAAAACCTTATAGGACAACAATTAACAATACAATGGATAGATAATCAATTGAATTATTAAGGCTAGAGCTTAAGTTATGTAAAAGTGAGCAATATTAGTTTTGTGAAGTCATGATATACTTACTCCTATTAAATTACTTTAAAATAGTTTTATTAGTAGCAAATATTGTCATCCTCTTACTACATGTTATTTATATATAAGGTTAAACCTTTGAATTAATAGGTTTAAGTCGAGTTTAAACTAATAATTCATATTCATTATGTCATAACTTTTATATACAGATAATATGTAAATTCACTTACATCACCGATGTTCAAATCCTGTACTTCGAATATGTCATCACTTGTACCATCTTCTATTTCAAACTTCATCTGCGTGCTTAATGCTCTAGTTCTAGTCTTGAAAAATTGGCATTGGGTAGACACATCAATGGAACTGAGGTAAAGAGAAGAAAAATATTTAATTCTATTTTTGATTTTAATTATATTTTGAAATTCACCTCGTTCTCAAGTATAATAAAGCTAATGCCAGAGAAGACTCTTTTGTTGGCGTTTTGACCTTCGCATGTTCATGTGATTTTTCCTCTCAGTATGACGTTATTTTGATCTACCTAAAGCTTATTAAGTGGCGTGTATGCAGCAAATTGATTTTTGTATCCTGACATCCTGAAAAAAAATCTAAAGTTAATTTAAATGCCGATATAATACTCATTTACTTGATGTTATGAATACATATACAAAAGTAAAATGACAACATTAATCATGTAAACATGTAGATCATGATGATAATATAGTCAAAGTAACTTGTCATGAACTTCGTAATTATTGCCAAATTGATACTGTAGCAATACTTACGGAAATTTGTTTTATAATAATACCCGAATGAAAAGTATTTCTTTTACTTAAAATTATTTTAAATGCATGTATAACTTACAACAATAGAATAATCTTTTGGATATGTAAAGATGCATCAGCAATTAATACACTACAAACAAAATAACTAAAGGATTAATTGGTTGATGTGATTAATAATAGATCACTATTTGATTAATTTTTATCAGAGATTTAAACTCAAATGAACAAATATTAAAAAACTTGCAAGGGCTAAAAAATTCCGTGAACTAAAATATAGACACCCTAGTGGAATTAAAATAGATGATCATATATTATCATCATCATCAACTATTTAAATACTAATGCATAGGAATGAAAAAATATAGCTGAAAGCTAAACTCACTGATCTGAATAAATATAAATCATGATTAGATATTTTATTAAATATTTAGGCATTAATAATCAAATATAATAAAATTAATAATACCTCAAAGATAATTATAAATTGTAGAGTAGATTAAAAGACAAACAACTTACTGGAATTAAAACACATTAATTTAATAGAACCTCTGACGTTGAATATTGATAGCTGATATTGATCTACCAAAATTAAAACTATTTATAACATAGAAATCTAGATATGCTAAAAATTTTGCTCTCAAAATGATTTACCACTATAACATATTAATTTTTAAAGCAAAATTATCATCATTATAGGTAATTGAAATTTAAAGCATACATTCACAAGAACCGAGACCAAAGTAAATTCTTTTCTCAGATGAACCTAGATTTCAATCGAGAGCCAAAACCCTCAGTTTAATGACTGTACTTGATTCTAAAGAATATGACTGCTGCTAAAAATTTAGTATTTTATTATAATAAATAATATATAATATATAATTATATAATGTATAATATCATAAATGATTTGAAATTAAAATATGTATTATAATTTGGGGTTTTACTGCTGTATATTTTGTGTTATAACATAAGAAAAATCAAATCCTATGTAGATTATCCTTTCCCTCTATTTTTAAGTTTCAAAATGAAATGAAAACTCTATTATTTAGCAAAAATGTCTCTGGTAAACAAATAAATTTATAAAATTATTCAAAAATCATGTAGCTTAATTTTTAGTTATTTATGTGTATGTGCTTTAAATAAAATTAACCTAATTTTATGGTGACATGCAAAATAATCAAATCGTAATTAGCTTAAATTTTGTTTATTTATGCTTATAGGCCAATTATTTTTCATTTAATTTCGGCCTATTTTTGCTTAGCTAGTTTTAATTTTAGAAAAGAATTATTATTGGCAACAAATTTATTTGTCAAAAGATTTTGATAATTTACAAATCAAACAGTTCCCTCTTTTTTTTCAAATTTCAAAATAATTTTTTTCTGAAATATATTTGGCTAAAAATATTTCATAACTAAATAAATCATTTCGCTCATATTCTTTAAGTTACAAAAACAAATTATATTTTATAGATAAATAATTCATAAATCTAGATTGCCCAAATTACTTTTTTCCCAAAAGGGTAATTGAATAAATCATTTCACTCTATTTTTAAATTTTAAAATACATTATATTTGGTAAATGAAATAATTCATAACTCTAGATTGCCCAAATTATTTTTTCTAAAAAGGGTAAATTAGGTATCATAATTTTGATTATTTAATTCATTTATAAATTTCTGTTATAAAATTATTATATTTTAAAAATTCTTATTCATAAATTAGAATAATAATTTTGTTAAATACATTTTCACATGGTTAATAAACTAAAAGATAATGTTTTTCAATTGGAAAGTAAGCATAAACGGAAGATATATAATAAATTCATTTTTTCAATTTTATCTCAATCTAAAGTTTTTTCTTACTAAAATTTTATTTTAAATTTAAATGAGAAATTCGGTTTAGCATGGAAATACAGTAAGTTCATTTATTTGGGTTTATCTCAATCTAAGGTTTTATGTAAGTTTATAAAAACCCTGTTTCATCATTCATGTACACAAAAATTTCATTAGCATAAGCCACCAATTTGTAAGTTTTTTTCCTTTTATGTTATTTTTGAGTATTTATCACATTTTTATTTGCTAACTAATTTTTACTTTCCTATTTATCATTTATACTTTCTTTTTTGTTAATTTTTATTATTTATCATCATATATGTAATTGTAATTTTAGTTTCACATTTAACAAAATATTGATTGATTGATGTTATTTTCAATTATTTATCCTCACATATGTAATTGCTAACTAATTTTCAGTTTTCCATTTAACAAAATATTGATTGATATATTGATTGATAATAAGGTACATAATAGTTTCATTCTCCTAATTTTTAGTGTTGCTGATAAGGAATGTAATATGTAATATGTAATATAGCTGATACTATGTATTTTAATTGAATTATTTTCATTATTGTCATCCCAAAAAGAATCATCCATGATATTTTTAAGTTTAATTTTTGTTCTAACTATGTGAAAAAAAAATCTCATTTAAGATTTTTTGATTTTGTGAGGTTGGACCAATAAAGAAAAGATTTGTGATGGGTGGATTTTTGAAAAGATAAGAACATTCACGTAATGTAGATTAAATAGGAAACCAGAAATAGGTGAAAACGGTAATATCATTCTTATACTTTAGCCTATTTATGTTATTTTTATTAATTTAATAATTACAAAATTCTAATAAATTGATAAAAATAACATACTAAAAAGCTAAAGTATTGGGATTTTTAATTATTAAATACATATTAATTAGTTGTTTTGTTATAAAATAGTAAATTTGAGAGGATTATTATGTGTTAAATGTACAACATTTATGTGGGGCCAATTCTTAAATCGTACAATTAAATAAGAGTAATTTTAATTACTATTATATATTATTATATATCAAAAACTTTATTTTAGCTGTAAATATCATTACAATATAATTAAATCTGTTTATCTTTTTAGTATGTGATAGTCGTAAAAATTAAGGATATAAGAAAAACTTACATAATAAAGAGGAATGCTTGGTTTATTAGAATTTTTGTGTAGCGGGAGTGCATTATCATTAATCCTACCTCAAATATCCTATCAATTACATACTGTGAGGATCCCAATGCGGTTGTTCAAGAAAATCTTGACCTCTACTATAATGCAATTCTAGTTGGTCAAGTTTCTATTGTAGGTGGAAACGATTTATATATGTGTCCACTTTGTGATAATGAAAAAGCAAAGAACTTGAGAAAGAGCATATTAAAATAGCATGTAAATGCAGTTGCTGATTCTCCAGGAAACTCACATACTTCAGCGGCTTTAGGCGCTCACTTAGGCATTGTAAAATACCTCAATGAACACTAAAACGCAGCCAATGGATTAGTGAATATGAACGTCGCAATCTATCTTAATGTCATCTCATGTATCTTATGTATTAGTAATGTTGTTTGCATTAGTTAAGTATGTAACTTAGACGTTTGAGTGGATCTCTTAATTGATTAGAATTGTATGTTTCAGTATTTTGTTTGTTTTGATGGTTTAATATATTGTAATTCTCTTCAACACATGTTTATTTGTTATATTATTTATGGTTCGTACCATTACCGCATTTTAAGAAAATATATTAACATTATTTATTTAATATTTTATTTAAAAATCGAATATCGAGTATATTTAGAAGACATCCTAGATTAATTTTAGATTAATAAAAAGAAATTTCACAATTTTATATTGATAATGATAATATTAAGAAAAAATAAACATATATATCATATTTATATTATTTTTATATAATTTATTTGTCTATAACATTATATTCTATGAATTAATCATGTAAGTAATAATTAATTTGTTAAATATTTGAATACATATATTACTTAATTGAAATAATATTCATTTATTTATACTAATAACTTTTATCTATATAAATGATTTTTATAATACTTATTTTTATTTTCAAAAGTCAAAATACTATTGCTTCTTAGGAATACACATGCATTATTACCATACTTATCAAACTATTTGATAAAATATTATCCTACCTACCACCAGATAAGAAAAATATTCCCTACCGACAAGAGTATGTTAAAACCTATCCCTTCTAAACTTATCCACCACAATCTGCAGTAGTTTTTCATCTCCAAAATTTTGATTTTAATATTTATCAACAAAATAAGTCTAGATTTAATTTGATTCATTTTGATGATTCATATATATAATATATATATATATATATATATATATATATATATATATATATATATATATATATATATATATATATATATATATATATATATATATATATATATATATATATATATATATATATATATATATATAGCTCTATGAACTTAAGTTCATAATGAATAGTGGTGCACCAACTTTTCTAACCACTCATCTTGCTTTGGGATCCGTGAAAGATATAAAGGCCACTTTGAGATTTGTGCATCACAAATCTCAAGGCAAGATGAGTGGATAAAAAATTGGTGCACCACTATTCATTATGAACTTAAGTTCATATATATATATATATATATATATATATATATATATATATATATATATATATATATATATATATATATATATATATATATATATATATATATATATATATATATATATATATATGTTTGGTTTGAAAATTTGGGCTCTTTGTTATTTCCATTACAAAACGTTCTGACAATGAAAACAAGAGAAAATTACACGTGTAACTCTCTATTATAAAGTAATTTGATTCGCTTTCTCACAAACTCGAACAGAAGACGCTACACGCGTAGATCTCCTACTTGCGTGGGTACTTTGCCTGTGCCGGGGACGCGTCGTCCGTGGACCACCGAGCAACGATCGTCGGATTGATGGGGCTGAGTTGATGCTTCGCAAAGGAAATAAGAACTTAAGCAAATATCTTAGCAAGGTAAGATATCTACTCTTCCCAAGAATAAGTCTAAGCTTAAACTCGAGGGATCTCCATGTGGATGATGTTCTTGAACTCTTGAAGCTTGAAATCTCCTCCTCAAATCTCTAACTCAAGATCTGGGATGTGCAAAAGCTCTATTCTCCGATTTCTGATGCTCTCTCAATCTCCAAAAATCTGATTTTTTTACCCAAGTGGACGTAGGGGGGTATTTATAACCTTTGGGAGGCGTCACCACTGAAAAGAACATAAGTCGTCAAGTGTCTAAAATTGTGAGGGCCGACAAGTTGATCGCCACAAGACCGAACTGTCACAGATGCCGGGCGCCGACAGTGTTGATCGCCCCAAGAGGTGACGTCTCCCGCTGTTGTAATGGCTTTCCTCTATTTTAGGCATGATTAAATGCCCTAATTTCATGCGTAGTGGACGTATTTTCAGCGTGTAACCGCCCACTAATGTAGCTGAACATCTCTTTGCGTTGAAAAAGTCAAGTGGGCCCCACAAGCATTAATTTGAACGCTTCAAGAGCACGTACCGGACATTCTTGGTGTCTCACCTTTGGCGCGGCACAAGTAAGTGTCTCGCCAAAGGCGAGACACAATAAGGTGTCGCGCCAATAGCGCGACACAATAAGGTGTCGCGCCAATAGAGAGTGTCTCGCCAATGGCGAGACACAATAAGGTGTCGCGCCAATAGCGCAACACAAGAAAGTGTCTCGGGCATTAGTTTCACCCTGTAATTGACTTCCTGAGACTTTGATGACGTCGTCTTTCGATCTTCTCATGATTAAGTCATATTTGGGGTTCTTCAGTAATTTTTGATGCCTACAGATACCCCCTTCAAAGTTTTCAGACTCCTCTGTATTTTGTCGAGGGGTCTGGAATACTTTGGATAAGATACGCCTTGCTTCCGTTCAACGTTGAACTTTATAGAAGGGGCCTATATCTTGCCTCGGTTTGAACCACAGCTCTGTGACGTCGTGACCATATTTTGGGATCAATAACTGTTGCATTTGTATTTGGATTGGTTGAAATGACGAAGTCGAATTTGAACTGATCATCTTCATCTTGAAAGTCACCACTTGGGTCGTAATTGAGTGCCTCGAGAACCATCACAGTAGGGGACGGCGTATGATTCTTCTTCTGCAATGAGAATTTAGAGAAGAAGCGTCGTCCGGCTTATTGAACACTTGGAACATAAGTTGTTCGTTGTCGGCCTTCCGGGAAAGCTTCCGAATGTAATATGGGACCAATTTGCCTTGAATATACTGCCTCGAATCTCGCGTGGAGGATAATTGTCGAGTCTTGAAGTTGCCAAGATAGTTTGGTGTCTCTCTTCGTGCGCGGCAGTCGAAGGTGTTGCGCTGAAGAGAGCGGCGCGAGTTACGATCGCCGCGCTGAAGAGGACGGCGCTGGTAGCATTTAATCGCCACGCCGAAGGGCGCGGCGCGATAGCATGACCGTCGGCGCCGGAGGCCGATTTGGCCCTATATAAGTCCGACACTTAGGGTTTTTCTCAACATTTCAACCCGCCTCTTGGAATTCAAAACTCCTCCAAAACCCTTCCTTGCCTTTGTAGAAGCTCAAAGATCCTCTTTAGCGCTTCAAGTCTCACAGTTTGCTCGAGAATCCTCTCTAGATCTAGGGTTTTCTTTTGGTTTTGTTAGGGTTTCTCTAGTTTTGATCGATTTTCTTCACGAGATCGGTCTTTTTCTTGATCTAACATCAAAGCTGAACCCTAGCCTCCCATTTCCCACCCTTTTAAGCTTTTCTTGTCTCTACCTTCATCAAAACCCGAGTTTTTTTTCCTTGTTTTAAGTCAAAAAGACTCAACTTTTATCATGTCTCCCAAGAGATCTAGGGTCCCCAAGGCTAAATCTGTTCCCCAAACCTCTGATGTCGAAGAACCGACTGCCTCGTCTTTTGGGGGTGAGTTCTTCTCGGTATATGCACGTGTTTTGGGTTGAAAAAGTGGGATTTTTGTGTAGAAATCCTCGTTTGTTCTCCTTTGCGAGGCATTCGGGAAGAGTCGAGGTCCTCCTTCGTGAGGATTTGGGCTTAAACGAGTGTTTTGCATTGTCAAAACGCTCGTAAAAGTCAAAAGTATGAGATTCTGACTGTTTGGCGCTTGCACGGCAATCGGGTCGTTCTCGTTGGCGAGACAGCTTTGATCGTTCACTGGCAGACAGCTTTAGACTGCTCTCGTACTGGTGCGACAGTTTACTGCTCTCCACTGCAGACGCTTCCTTATTTTTGATTTCAGCTAAGTGTTATTCACACCTAGTATTGCTCTCTGGGTTTATTCTGACGTATCTTTCTGTGTTTTGCAGTTGAGTTTCCCTCTACGGCATTTGCTGCTCACGAGTCGAGTGGACTACATAGCACCGTGTTCTCCTCCTCTCGTGAGGCGCCATTATTAACTGATATCCCCCTCCTCGGCCCAAGTGCACCTCCAGAATTATTAGAATTGCTGAAACATGGGGAGCGTCGTGATTTCTTGGTGATGGTGATGCTCGCTTATAAAAGTCTTTGGATCCACTGAAATTATGAGGAAGTCCAGTTACTTGTTCGGGGACTCTGTTGCAGACCCAGAAGTCCTATCTTCCCGCACTGAGTCCTGGTTGTATGAAGGCGAAGGCGCTCATCTACACCTACCTTCTTTCCCTCGCCATTACTTGCTGGTGCACTTGCGCAACTTATCAATCGAGAGGAATATGTCTTGGAGGTTGACCGAGGACCAAGAGCATGTACATTGTGGGTATGTTAGCCAAGGTACTACCCCAGGCTCTAGCGATAGGGATTACATTCGTGGGCTTTACCCTGAAATCGCTGGTCAAGATAGTCCGCCTCACAATGAACTGATAGTCAAAGCTGACACAGTGAAGAATCGCTTGGCCCGAATAGGAAGGGAGTTGCCGCCCAAAAAACCTCACCGATATTTTGGTTGGGTCCACTCTACCGGCGATCGATGGTGGACGCGGATGACTAAGTATGTCCTCGGCCGGTGGAGCCAGGAGCTTCAGGCAAATGGCTTATATATCCCCATCCAAGCGAGTATGTACGGGCTTCCTATCAGCGTGAATCACTTCCTCGCGCTTCTAGAGATCTACAACCCGGACACCAATACCTTCTTGACAAGGAACGGGGAGTTGGGCCTGCCACTCCATGAGATGATGAAGGTATCTGGCCTGCCAATGGGTGACGCGCCGTACCAAGAGTATTTCCCTACCAACCGTCAGCTGAAGCAAATGAAGGAGAAGGGCTCTGCGAGTTACGAGATTTTGTGGGATTTGACCTGCCATTACCAGACGGCGATAGCGTCAGCTGATGTGAGGGCCAAGAAGAGTCTGCAGGTTAGCTTGAAACAGTTCGCCGATTATCTGTTCAGGAATCTGGAAGGCGATGATGATGTGAGCGAACTGGATCCTCTGACTCCTTCTATCATCAACAAGCTGATCGAGAAGACAAAGGCTCAGTCTTT
Source organism: Asparagus setaceus (assembly GCA_012295165.1). Taxonomy (NCBI): domain Eukaryota; kingdom Viridiplantae; phylum Streptophyta; class Magnoliopsida; order Asparagales; family Asparagaceae; genus Asparagus; species Asparagus setaceus. The sequence goes on from CM022701.1 coordinate 53,181,891, forward strand.
TACTACCCCATTTGCTGAGGGTAAAATTCCCAAGGGCACCAAGTTCGAGACTTTCTTATGGCAAGTGCAGAAGCAGATCAAGCCACAAACTCTTTTGGCGGGCTACTTGGCAATTTGGTTGAAGAAATGCGTTGTTCCGCATCAATCCTCAGACTCCATGCCTCTGGAAGTACTCTTCCCAGCCGTTGAGCTAGTCATCCATTGTGGACTTCGATGTTTAGTTGCTGGCTTCATCCAGAAGGGCAAAGGGTCCTCCAACGAGATCCCGGCTGTAAAGGTGGAGCTACCATATACCTATTTGATGGCTTGGCTCGTGCTCCATCGCCCGGACTTAATGACGGCGCTCGAGACAGTTGACCCTGAACATCCTCTGCTGCAAACTTTAGAGAATTGCAAGTGGGGAGCGAGGCAATGGCCAGAGGTAACTCGCCAATTCAAAGTCTCTAAGTATTGGGAATTTTTCAAGTGTTTCCCACACTTTTCGGGTCATTACGATGAAGTACTCGTGGATGCGGCTGAACCTAATGGGAGTAGGACCATATTGGACCTTGGGTGTTTCCGGTGGTTGATAAACATTCAGCCCGGCTATCTCATCTTTCGAGTCAAGAATTCTTGTGACATCGAGCCTTATTTTCTATGCCGATTCTCTCGTCAATTCGGCTACGACCAAATTTATGTCAGGAATCCGAATCGGGGGATGAAGACCCATGGAGGTCTCATTGACGGTGCGCGCGCCTGGTACTGGAATATCAGTGGCTGCACCAATGCCAAGTTCAGCCTCCCTGCTGCAGAGCCTAAGCTTCAGATGACTTTCTTATATTGTAAGTGGCTTATTGCGGCTAACGCTCCCACTGAAGTGGGGCACAGAAGAGAGCCTACGCCAACTCGTGCTTCTCCTCCGCGAGCTCAACCGTCGTGAAAGTCAAAAGGCAAGAAGAAGGTCAACAGAGAGGAGAGTGAGGAAGAAGAGTTCGACGATACAATTCGAACTTTCAAAGAGGAAGAGATTGTTCGTCCTACGGGTATCCGAATACGGAGTGAAGAAGAAACGGTCCGTCCCACGGGTGTCCGGATACGGAGTGCAGTGGTAGTTCCTCCTTCACGTCGTTCTCCAATTCGACGGGATGCACCAGTCAGGGCTTCTCCCCGTGTCCCATCTCCTCCCAAAAGTCCTTTGAAATGGCCTCGAAAGAAGATCATTCTTACTTATCCCAACAAGATGACTGTTGAGACAGGAGAAGAGGAAGAAGAGGAAGAAGAGGCTTCCGATCTCATTCTGAGGAAGAGGGTCCGCATATCGACGACTGTTCCTTCCCCAACGTCCATTGTCAGAGCGTTGTTGCGGACAAAGAAGCTCGCACATAGGCCTCGGCGTCCAATCTCTCCAACTCCTGAGGCGGCGGGTACTGATTTTCCATTTGGGGGAGAAGGTAAAATTTTGTTAACTTAAACTTCATCATTCCATTTGCGACCGATATTTATTACTTCACTCTCTCTTCTCAGCTCCCTCTGAAGAAGGTGAGATTCGGGCTGAACCTTCTCCTTTGCCAGCGTTTGTTTATGAAGATTCGGGGTTCACGACGCAAGTACCTGAAACTATGGATGAGGGTGCCCTAGATACTGCTGCTGACACAGATGTTGACATGCCTCATGTTTCCTAGACTGTCATCGTAGGTACGAATACCTCCTCTGGATGGCGACTCCAAGTATTGAAAGAGTCCGACTTTGTTCCCCCGCTAATCGCTAATGCGCTTCATATTCTTTTAGAAAAACTTTAAGAAATGGGCGCAAGTGTTAGCCAAGCGGAGCTGAGTCTCGGTATGAAGTCTGAACTTTACTTTGTTCTCCCTTCATTGTACTGAAGAGCTAACACGTTGTAGCTGCAGTGATGGAGGAGCAAGCTGAGGGAGAGGCGGCTTCAAGCGGGACGCTCGATAAGTCTGCTGAACCCACGGAACCGACTCTCGGTATATACATATATTATTGCGATTCTAACATATGTAAATATATGCAAACTAACACCCAGAGTGTATTGTCGATGTCACAGCGGAAGGCCAGATGCAAACGGAGCCCGCACATGAAGAGGGTTTCGAGGAGTCATCTGAACAAAGCTTAGCTCAGATGATCTCTTTCTCTGAGTTCGATCAAAATTTAATTTCTGAGATGTTATCGGAACATACTCAGAGAGAATCTATTGTAGAGGCTAGCTCTTCTGCCGGTATGTGTCCTATCATTCAGATCTTCTCAACCTTCTAGCCGATAGTTGATATTTGATAGTATTTTCACCTGCAGGCCCCGTTACTACTATTGTAGAGCAAGCTCCGGCGGTTCCCCACTTGGAGACTCAACCTCTCATCCTCCCAACTGAGTCCATCATTGTCTCGACTCTAGCTGAGAGTTCTCTTGTTCAACCCGGACCACCGGCTACTCAAGTTGAACCTGAATCAACTCCGTGGTTCCCCACTTGGAGACTCAACCTCTCATCCTCCCAACTGAGTCCATCATTGTCTCGACTCTAGCTGAGAGTTCTCTTGTTCAACCCGGACCACCGGCTACTCAAGTTGAACCTGAATCAACTCCGGTGGTTCCTGAGGCTATATCGGTGAGCGTAGGGGAGACAACGCCAGCTGGAGGATCTTCTAGCCACATTGGTATATCTCCTAATCTTGTTTCTTATGAGAGTTTTAGGATTTAAGGTCTTTAGAAACTTACACTTCCTCTTTCACAGCGGCTCCTTCCGTATTGTACGACACGATTAGAGTTTTGATGGTGGATGAAGACCCGGAGAAGATGGTCATCAGTGCAGAGCTTGAGGGTTTCACATTTCTTCTCAGTAAATTGATTGAAAAGGTCGTGAATAAAGGCTCTTCCTTCAGCTCTGCAAAATGGCTTCCCGATCGGCATGTGAGTATTATAAGAGAAGAGGGCTTTCCCGACCTGGCGGATTCTATTATAGAAGACCTGGTTCAATTGGAGCAGGAGCTAGGAGAGCTTCAGAGACTACAGTCCGGGGGTTCTTCCTCTTATATCTCCTCTCGAGTCGAATCTATCATGCAAGCTAGAGAAGCCAAGGGCAGAGCTGCTCAAGAGGAACTACAGCAAGTGCAAGCTCAGTCCGAGCGTATAAGGACAAGTCTAAATGCACAGGATGCAACCAATGCCGACTTGCTCCGCTCAGTTGAGACGTACGATCTTGAGATTGCTCGTTTGAAGAAAGCTCTTGAGGACGCTGAAGAGGCGCGTGCTCTCTCTAAGATTGATCTAGCCAGCTCAGAGAGGACTCGCTCTAAACTAGCTGAGCAATTGAAGGCGTCTGAGGAAAAGTCCGCTGAATTAGATCGAAAGGTCATTCAACTTCTAACTCTTGACGACGCTTCGAAGATGCTTTTGGAAGAGGAATTAACACGAAAGTACGAAGAGGAGCTCTCAAGCCTAGAAGAACGGGTCCGCCGTCAATTCTCACTCTAGAATACTTCTGTAATTTTTTTTGTTTATTTAGTCGATATTTTGTACTTCGTTATCCATGAAATAAAATTTAGTTTTCCTTTCATCGACTTTTATTATGTCATTTGTTTTATCCTTGAACAAATGATCATAACCTTGATAGGATTTTTGGCAAACCCTCAGCCGTCAACGGATTTGATATGCCTTTACCAACTACCGTTTGAGTTGGGCTAGCATGTAGATTGTCTAAGTCCGTTCTACATGTTACGTTGCGCTAAAAGAATGAATTCTCTTAGACTTTGTGCTACGATATTGAATACGTAGACTTTGTCATCTTTACGGGAATTGACTACCCGACAGCATGTGTTAGATGCAGACTTAACTCTGGTAAGGGGCAGAGATAACATCCCTATGCATGAAGGTATAGTTTAGGTGTCATTAAGTAATGCCATCTATGCTACGATATTGAATACGTAGACTTGATCAATTATCACGGGAATTGACTACCCGACGCGTGTGTTAGACGCTGACTTATTCCTGATTTAAGGTTAGGAATAACACCTACTACGCATGAATAGGCGTAGATTTAATAGATCATTAAGTCAGTAATGAGCCTGGCTATGCATTAAATACATAGACTTTGTTTGTTATTTTTGTTGTCTTCTCTTGGGGCAAAGACGAACCCATCGAGAACAGATTTTGATTTTATTGGTGGCCTCAACTGTTAGGAATTTTGGCCAAGTGGGAGTGGACATTTGAAATGACCCTAACTGTTCAAAAGTTTGGTCAAGTGGGAGTAATGATAAAGACATTTTGATTTTGGTCCTAACTATTCGAAGGTTTGACCAAATGGGAGTTTAGTGAATGTGACTATTCAAAAGTCTGATCATCTAAAACTGTAGGAACGGGTTATCCTGAGTATATTTGGGGTAATATTTCTTCAGGAACTTCCCGTTGATTGACATCATTAACTTGTCGCCGTCTTGAGTGATCAGGCGATATGCTCCATTTGAGTAGACTGTGTCGATTACGAATGGTCCTTCCTATTTGGGCTGAAATTTGCCTTTCTTCTTGGAATTAAGGATCATTGGTCGCCGGACGGCGAGCACCAAGTCTCCCTCCTTGAAAACCCGATGCCAGACTTTCTTATTAAAGGCTTTGAAAATTCTTGCCTGGTATAACTCAATTTGCTGTTGAGCTTCCAAGCGTTTTTCGTCTAACATCTCAAGCTCTTCGAGACGCTTCTGATGTTGCTCGTCATCCGTCATTCTCGTCGCAAGTGCGACACGAAGGGACGGGATTTGTATTTCCAACGGCAGGACGGCTTCACATCCGTATACCAAGGAATACGGGGTGGCCCCGGTTGGTGTTCGGATCGTGGTGCGATAAGCCCAAAGAGCGTTACCGAGCTTGTCATCCCAATCTCGCTTATTGGTCCTCACTAGCTTCGCCAAGATCTTGGTGATGGTATTGTTAAAGGCTTCGGCTAAACCATTTGCAGTGGGATTATACGCTGTAGATGAAACATCTTAGATTCTGAACTTGCTGTAGAATCGGACAAAGGCATTGCTGATAATTTGAGGGCCGTTGTCATGCACAATTCGTCTCGGGACACCGTATCGATAGATGATGTGGTGTTTAATGAACCTGATGACATTACTTGCCTTGAATTCTTTAAGCGGAATTGCTTCAGCCCATTTGGAGAAGTAATCGGTGATTGTTAAAATAAAGCGGTCACCTTTTGCCGACGGGGGAAAGATGGGTCCTACCACATCCATTCCCCAGGTTTCAAACGGCCAAGAAGTAGCTGATGGATGTAGATCTTCTGGTGGCTGATGTCTGTAGTTAGCATATATTTGGCACGCGTGACACCGTCTCGCGTATTCAACTGCATCTTTGATCATGGTTGGCCAGTAATAGCCCAATCTTCTCAGTCTATCTCCTAGTTTAGGACCTGGCTGATGTGCACCGCAAGTACCATTATGTGCCTCTTTGAGGGCTTCCTCTGCTTCCTCAGTTGAAAGACATCGGAGTAGCAACCCATCGTACGTACGACGATAGAGCGTTTGGGACGCGGCGTTATAGTAAAATCTCGGTGCCCTTCTTCGGACTGATTCCCTTTCTTTCACATCTTTCGGTAGAATACTGTGTAAGACGTAATCTATGATGGGAAAGCGCCAATCTCGGGGTCCGAGTCTAGTTAGGGTGGCATGCGCTTCTTTGATGTCCACAGCGCATTCCGGTATAAAGAGCGAGCGCCCTCACAAGGATGAACCGCCCGCTTCCTGGGTTGCGCCAATGAAATAGCTAACGCCGCCAGCGCATATGCATAGGCGTTCTGGAGACGCGGTATATATTCGATGAAGAAACTTTCAAATGATTCCGCCATCTCTATTGCCGCTTCATGATATGGGACCAAATCCGGACGACTTCAGTTTTGACTGCTCGACTATGAGTTGGGAGTCTCCGAAGGCTTCGAGATATTCGACCCCCAGCTCTTTGGCAAAACTGAGTCCAATAAGTAGCGCGTTGTATTCGGCCACATTATTAGAGCATGGTTCGGTCAGCGAATAAGCCCGAGGCATCACATGCTTCTCTGGGGAAACTAAGACTACTCCGGCTCCGGCAGAAATCTTAGAACATCCCGGAGCACTTGCCACATTGGTTGCGCGAGAAGCGCCATCAAAATACAATTGCCACACGTGCTCGTGGAAAGTGTGGTTGACCTCGTAGGTTTCGTCAGGTAAATCTTCATGCAGTGTAGCTTTGTCCTTGCTGGGCCGGACTGCTAGAAGGTCACATATTGCCTGTCCCTTCACCGACTTCTGCTGCTTGAAGTGAATGTCGTATTGTGAAAGGAGTAATGCCCATCTTGCTAATCGCCAGTTCAAAGAGGCCGGTTGCGTCATAAATACTCGAATTGGGTTAACATCCGAGATGACATGTATCGTCTGTCTAACCAGATAATGGCGCATTTTCTAGACCGTGAATACCAAGGCCAGGCATTCCTTTTCAATATCTGGATATCGGGATTCGGCACCCACCATTATCCGACTCAGATAATAGATTGCTCGCGGATCAAGTATCATCATCCCGTACAACAATGTACTTAATGAATGGTTGGTCGTTCTGACGTAAATCAAGAACGGCTTCCCTGATTTCGGTGCAACGAGAACAGGAGGATTTGATAAATATGCTTTGATATCATCAAAAGCCTTTTGGCAAGCATCGTCCCATACGAATGAGACGCCCTTTTTTGCAAGCTTGGAGAACGGTTGACATTTGCCTGCAAGGTTTAAAATGAACCGTCTGATATAAGCCAATCTTCCTTGCAACCCCCTGAGTTCTTTGAGGTTATTCGGGGATTGTAATTCATTGATTGCCTTTACTTTGTCAGGATCAATATGGATTCCCTTTGATGTGACGATGAAACTAAGGAATTTACCACTGGCCATTCCTAGGAAGGATTTAGTTGGATTCATCTTCAGTTGATGACTCCGCATGAGGTCAAATACCATTTTGAGATCTTTGATGTGATCACTTTTATTGTGGCTTTTTACCACTAAATCATCGACATAACACTCGACGGTCTTTCGGAGATGCTCTTGGAAGATGTTCGTCATCGCTTGTTGATACGTAGCGCCTGCGTTCTTTAAGCCGAATGGCATGACAGTGTATCAAAAGATGCCCAGAGGCGTCCGAAATGAGGTGTGCTTCTCATCGTCGGGATGCATCTTGATTTGATTGTATCAAGAGAAGCCATCCATAAACGACATTCTTTCAAACCCACAAGTGTTGTCTATAATGACATCTGTGATGGGTAGTGGAAAATCGTCCTTTGGGCATGCAAGGTTCAGATCCCTGAAATCAATGTAGATTCTAATTGTCCCATTCTTTTTTAGAACAGGGACAATATTTGCCACCCAATCTGGATGTTATTCTTCTCTGATAAAACCCGATTGTATAAGTTTCTTTACTTCAGCTACAATTGCTTTCATAATTTGTGCACGAAACCGTCGCTACTGTTGTTTTACGGGTTTGGCTTCCGATTTAATATTAAGACGGTGTACTGCCACATCTAGATCAAGTCCTGGCATATCTTCGTAATTCCAAGCAAAAACATCGATATATTCCCGGACCAGAGCAACCAATTCCTCTTTCTCTTCCGGAGGTAGACTGCTGCTCATGAATATGGGTTTCGAATTAGTTTCGTCGTCCATATTGACTTGAACCACTACATCTTTAGTCGGCGGTTCTCTCTGCTCAAACTTATCACCGTATTGGATGTTCAAATGGAAAGTCCATGGGTCTTCCCAAGTTGGTGAATGACCATCCTCTTCGGGTTCTACCAGGCCTATTGTGGTCATATTAGACATTAGTCCTTTGAACAATTCACCGAGACTAACGTCCGAATCCCATGTTGAAGAATCTGACGAATCGTGATGATCATCGATTTGCCAACAGCACTCGTCGGAAGATGAAGAGGCGTAACCCAGACCTCTCTTATGTTCATAATAGCGATCGGGTTTTCCCTTCGAGACGTGAGAAGGTCTAGGTGGAACCCGAACCCCACGTCCGAAACAAAGACCTGGTCCGTGCGCGAGATCGTATCCCCATTTCTCCATGTAATAGTGCACTCGCGGACTATAGTTGGAAAAATATTTGCAAGGGCCTTTATTATTATCATCAGATTCCCAACAAGGGTCTCGTGGTGGGGATACTCCCCCTTTCCCAAATATTATTTGCTTTGCGTCTTTTGAAGGGAGGATGAAAGTTGACCCAATCGAACTTTGAAGGCATTTCTTCACCTGGCTTGATGATAGGAGTGGTACATGGGCACCATGGTCCCTATACAGTACCTGCATTATAGTATCAACACTAGGTACATATTCTAAATCGCCATTTATTATATGTTCATCGACAAGCTGCCAGTTACAACTTCCCTCTGACGATTCAGATCCGTCAAGATCGATTACAAGAGGTTCAATGTCATTAAGTACAAAGTTTCCATCGTAATCGAGCCCGGCCTCTGTATCAGCTTCGTTTCCACTGTCCGTACCCTGGGCCGATGGTTCAGTATCGGATTCAGCACCGTACAAAAGAGAGTCAGTAAAATAATTTTCTAACCCCTTAAATGGCTGCTTATCCGCGACCACCGTCTTGACCACATTATCAGCGTCGACATACTTCAAACACTGATGTAACGTGGATGGGACTATAAGGCTGCCATGAATCCAAGGCCGACCCAATAGTAGGTTATACGAAGTCTCTGCGTCGATGACATAACACATGACTTCGGACTTAAGGTCTCCGAGCTGGCACTTTATTCGGATTTTACCCAAAGGTCTGGACCCGCTGGTATTGAACCCGTAAATGACAGTGCCTGTAGAAGCCAATTTGCTTGCCGGAATTCTGAGATGATACATCAATCGGAGTGGCATGATGCTGACTGCAGACCCAGGATCAACTTGAATTCGGTTGACAGCAACTGAGCCAATATACCCAGTAAAGTATAAGGGCCTGTCGTGCTTTGAATTTCTTACTTGCATATCATCTCGGGTGAAGGTTATGCAAGGAAATTGAGTCGCTACCAAGTTGCAGTGTTCAGGCCTCTCTGGAACCTGCTTGACTTGTGTGATGAAAGTTTCTGAGTCAGCCAAAGCTTCCTGTAGAGCCTCTCTGGTTTCCTTAGAAAGACGTAGCAACTCGTAAAGAGTTATTCTCGTAGGGATGTTGGCCAACTGAGCCATGACATCGAAGCGGTACGAGGAGCCTGAACTTCCCAATTTATCCCTTGCAATCGGACGATTGAATCGGGACTGCCTCGGGGCTTGAACTTCTTGGGGTTGCTTGTCCTTTCGCTTGGTCATATCTTCTTTGGCTACCTCCTGCTGCTGTGATTTTTCGGTCGCGGCAGTGGGGTTATCGCCACCCCAGCCCGTTAGCGCTTTATGCTCGGATCGGAGGCTTCGGGATACTTATGGCGAACTTCGTGCCGCTTCTAGTGGCATAAGCTAGGTTTCCTTCCGACGCAAGAACTTCATGTTCATTTTCAGACGATGAAAGAGTTGGAACCTTTTCGTCACCTTCCTCTGAAATTGCTAAAATGTGACCGCACGACTTGCCTTTGCGCCTAGATCTTCGTGTTGAGAATGACCCAGTCCACTGCTCGCCTTGAAGAAGTTCCGGATAAATCCAAAGTACTTCGCCATTAGGGGCTGTATATGATATTAACCCCTTCTGGCGTTGCCCATGTGGATCATCGTTGACTGTCTTGACTTCAACCTCTGGAACAATCTTCTGCTAGTATGGCATGGGCGGTATGGACCCGAAGTTGATAGCTACCATGTTCGAACCGACTTTCTTCTCTTTCTTCGCTGTGATGATGCCGGCATCGATCAAAGCCTGGATCTTGTCCTTAAGTACAAAGCAATTCTTGGTAGGATGATGGACCCTGCTGTGATATGCACAATACTTGGGGTCCGAAGTCTTGTTAGCCTCCTCTTGATTTGTGATTGGAGGTAATTTGATCTTGTTGTTATCCAAGTGGTATTTGAAGAGGACCGGAACTTCGTCTTCCTTGAAGGCGTATGTTCTCAGGAATCTAGCATCCGGAGCCTTCTGTGATTTTTGAGGTTTTTGTTGAAACCTCAATTGTGGTTGCTGCTGTGGTGATTGCTGGTGTTGCTGTTGTGGTGATTGTCGGTGTTGTCTTGAATGTCCGGTTCGTGATAATCAGCAGTGAATCGGCGCTTCTCTTTGCCACGGGCACAAAGTTTGACTTTGCGGGGCCGCTTGGTTCGCTTCTCTCGCTTCTTCCTTGAACCGCTCGGCTTGTTCTCCATGAAGCTTCAAATCCTTCCATGTAGTCGTGCACGACCCCATGGCTTCCAACAAGTCCAGAAAGATTGTTGTGGCATGTTTGCAATATGAATTCTGACTGGATCCCTCGCAGCTTCACGGCTTTGCTTTAAGCGCTTTGACGGCGGCGCCCACCGCCTCTCCGTTCTCGTTTCGCCTAAGAGGGTTCTTATCAAACCTCTCAGATCATCATCGAAAAAGTTATTGAGAAAAGAACTCTCCATGTCATCCCAGCAGTTAATACTCCCAGCCTTGAGTCTTCGATACCAATCGAAGGTAGCTCCGCGAAGGGTGCCGACGAATGACCGAACCATCAAAGGCTCATTCCCCGAGATCACCCCTAAGTGCGATTTGAAATAGATCAAGTGTTGTGTGGGTGAGCCTCTTCTATCGAATAGCGTGAAGTTAATCAAATTGAATTTCGGCGGGTAGGAAATTGAGTCCCACTCTCTCGGGTATGGACATGGGATGCTAGTCTTCTTGACTTTCTGTGCGGACATTAGAGCATTGATCTTGCGTTCAAGCTCCTTTATTTTTTCACCGTCGTCCTCCCCTTACTTTGGATTACTCCCAGTAGGAGAGACTGGGCCATCTCCACTTTGAGCACCGGATATAGTTTTCTTCGGAGGTTGGTCGGCAAGGATGTGTTCATCCACTTCCGTATCGCTGTCGTCTATAGCATGTGCGATACGGTGATTGGATCCATCTTGTTGACTAAACTCGGGCTGTGCAGCTTTCTGGGTTTGTAACTCCCTCATCTGCTGCATGGCTAGCTCCATCTCCATTTTCATCTCAGCCTTTAGCTCTTCTCTCTGCTTAGCTAAGGCTTCTTGCAGCATTAGGGCTAAGGTCTCAGGAGTAATGGTATAAGCCTCTCTAGCTTGATGACCCACGCTTGATATTGTGTCATCGGATGCCACTGCTGAGCATGCATCAGAAGTCTCGTCTTCAGATGAGTCTCCTTCATGCATCCTTCTATAATCTACACGTTTTGTGGCTCGCAATTACAATCGAGACATCTTCTGGGAAACCCGGGTGCTGACTTTTCCTGCAGGAGTGAAGTCTGGGTCCGCATCCGTTGCTGGCCCTTTTCCTTTGTTCACCATATTAATGGTGACTTCGGGGAATTCATCCTGCCGAATGGCGGATCTTCTTCTCCCAAGCATCTTGAATTCGCTTCAATCTTCCATCTCGGGCGGGAAAGCCTTTCAATATCGGCTTGTGATCGAAATGCTCGACTCAGAGCGTGCACATCCCGATAGCAACGCCTTTAATCACCGCACATGAGCAAGAACAACCTATTTCGTCGATTGCTCTTTTTCGTGTGTTGCCACCCTCAGCCTGATGGTGTGGTTGGTGTGGTTTGTCACAGATTGCACTTCCACCCAAAAGTGTAACGTTGTCCTTAACCGGAGGACACGTCTCCTTTTGGGGGTGTCGGCCATTTGACTTGGGAGACAACTTCCGCCGCCGCTTCACATCCGAAGTTGCCTCGCATGAATCACCGGTCCGTCATCTCGTGACTTTGCGAAGTTGCATGCCTCAACTTATTCTCATGCATCATGGACCCCCTGAGGGATGCTCAAACGAGAAGCAATAGGAACTCTTGAATCTTGAGATATCCCAGTTTGCTCGGGACACCGTTGAGCTACAGTTGGAGTCTGGGTACGACCCCCAGTCCGTTGTTGTGTGCGTATTGGATGACCCAAACGTTCCATTACCGGTATCTTATCTTTAGTTCCCGGCTTTGGACCAAGATGACTGAACACCGAAGTTGAAGGATTCGCCGTTGGTACATCAATAGGAGAAGTGGACAGAGTAGGCGGAGAAGAATCCCCTTGGCCGAGACAGTTGGGAGTGTCTCGTCCTGGGCGGCCGACAGCCCCAAGCCACCGGGCGCGACAAATTTTAGATTGTCTCGCACTGGCGCAACTCGACTATCACGCATAGCGAGAGCTTTACACCGCCGCATGCGATTTCGCCCGGACTTGGCAATTTTGAGTCGACCCCTTGGTTGATTTTGACTCTTGTGCCTTTGCATGATGGCATCGCTCGGTTCGACACGCGCGCGACACTTTTGGGCGCGCTCTTTCTTTGTCAAACGGGTCCTTTTGACGAGGACCCATTCTTCCTTTGGAGGAGTGCTGACGAGTTGAGACTGGGGCGCTGCAGTTTATTGACGCCTCTGATTATGTGAGTTCGTATGATAGTGAACTCCGTCCGTCGACTCTAGAGCCTTGGCGAACCGACGGGCCAATTTCTGCCGCTGTCTCTGATAAGCCCTCTTTGTCAGAACGGTGGAGACCTTGTGAGATGACTCCTTCTGAATAGAGCCACTATGAGCAGAGCTCCCGGCTTTGCAGTTTGCCGGGGTGTTGTTGTGAGGGGAAACCGTCATGAGTGTGCGAGATTCGTTGCGCACAACGATAGAACGGACCTCCCTCTTTGGAGATGAGATCCTCCGATGCTTGCGGGAAGAGGAGGATTTCGATGAAGAGGAGGAGAGATACTCTTCGAACTTGGCTTGATCGAAGACGTAATCCAACCGATCGACCATGAGGTCGGCTTGATCGTTGCTGGGCTACGACACGATAGACTCAACGTTGAGACTATTGACTCCCACTGTGGTCGCCATCGTGTTTGGTTCGAAAGCTGGGTTCTTTGTTATTTCCATTACAAAACGTTCTGACAATGAAAACAAGAGAAAATTACACGTGTAACTCTCTATTACAAAGTAATTTGATTCGCTTTCTCACAAACTCGAACAGATGACGCTACACGCGTAGATCTCCTACTGGCGTGGGTACTTTGATTGTGCCGAGGACGCGTCGTCCGTGGACCACCGAGCAACGATCGTCAGATTGACGGGGTTGAGTTGATGCTTCGCAAAGGAAACAAGAACTTAAGCAAATATCTTAGCAAGGTAAGATATCTACTCTTCCCAAGAATAAGTCTAAGCTTAAACTCGAGAGATCTCCACATGGATGATATTCTTGAACTCTTGAAGCTTGAAATCTCCTCCTCAAATCTCTAACTCAAGATCTGGGATGTGCAAAAGCTCTATTCTCCGATTTCTGATGCTCCCTCAATCTCCAAAAATCTGATTTTTTTACCCAAGTGGACGTAGGGGGGGTATTTATAACCTTTGGGAGGCGTCACCACTGAAAAGAACACAAGTCGTCAAGTGTCTAAAATCAGAGTGGGCTGACAAGGTTGATCGCCACAAGACCGAATCGTCGCAGCATGCCGGCGCCGACAAGGTTGATCGCCACCCAAGAGGTGACGCTCCTCCGTTGTAACGGCTTTCCTCTATTTTAGGCACGACTAAATGCCCTAATTTCACGCGTAGTGGACGTATTTTCAGCGTGTAACCGCCCACTAACGTATCAACGCTCTTTACGCTGAAAAGTCAAGTGGGCCCCACAAGCATTAATTTGAACGCTTCAAGAGCACGCACTGCATTCTTGGTGTCTCACCTTGCCGCACAAGTAAGTGTCTCACCAAAGGCGCAGACATTAAGTGTCAGCCATATGACAAGAGAGTGTTCGCCAAAGGCGAGACAATAAGGTGTCGCTACAATAAATAGAACACAAGAAAGTGTCTCGCATTAGTTTCACCTCAGAATTGACTTCTTGAGACTTTGACGACGCGTTTTCGATCTTCTCATGATTAAGTCATATTTGGGGTTCTTCACAATTTTGATGCCTACAATATATATATATATATATATATATATATATATATATATATATATATATATATATATATATATATATATATATATATATATATATATATATATATATATATGAGATTAATGGGATCATATGCCATATGAGAGGATTCTCTTATATACAATGATGTGGCACAATCTCCACCAAGTGTGGTTATGAAGCATTCTCTCTCCTACTTTATAAACTTAGTGGAGATTATGCCACATCATTGTATATGAGGGAATCCCTCAATGACATATGATACCCATTAATCTCATATATATATATATATATATATATATATATATATATATATATATATATATATATATATATATAAGCAAGGCTCCTATAAATTTAAGTTGATGGGGAATAGTCATCCACCAACTTTTCTATCCATTGATGTATATATATCGACAAGGCTCCTATAAATTTAAGTTGATGGGGAATAGTCATCCACCAACTTTTCTATCCATTGATGTTGCCTTGGGATCCGTGAAAGATATAAAGCCCACTTTGAGATTTGTGTGCATCTTGATTTCACTGATCTCAAAGCAAGATCAATGGCTATAAAGTTGATGGACACTCCTCCCTATCAACTTAAGTTTATAGGAGCTCTCTCTCTCTCTCTCTCTCTCTCTATATATATATATATATATATATATATATATATATATATATATATATATAGAGAGAGAGAGAGAGAGAATAATGTGTATCATTGACATATGAGGAACTCCCTCAAATGTCGCTGATGTGGCTGGATCTCAGCCGCTGATCTATGCTGAGATCTTTAATAGGGAATGAATGGTCCTTTTGTAGAAAAGACCCCACTGATCTTATGGACAAATTTGTTGCTCTTTTGGGAAATCGTACAGATCTCTCTCCCTCATCACAAACTTCTCGTTCTCTTTCGCCCTCCTCGAGTGACTCCGACCACCACCCACGCCCTTCTCTCTCCCTCGAGCGACTCCGCCGATCCAATCTTGGTGGGAAATAAATGATTACTTCCTAGAGTTGCAAGTATACAACCTTGATCAAGTTATAGTATATAAGATTATCGATCCCACGAGGAACGGGAAGAAGGAAGTTAATTAAGTTTGGTTCTTTATTTGATTTTGTGCACGACAATTAGGAGTTATTCAAGAATAAAAGAAAAATATGGTGAAAGTGGTTTGTGAGAGGTTAGAGAGAGTGGTTGTGGTTATGTGCAAAAGAGGAGAAAATGAAGTTGAGAATGTGGTTGTGGTTATATGCACATAATAACAAAACTAGGTTTGAGATTATATGCACATGGAGGGAATATGAGATTGAGAGAGAAGTAAAAATCAATGAAATCAAGAATCAAGAATAAAGAAAAATAACAAATAAATGAAAAGCAAGGATAAGAGGAAAATAAAGAAGGTAAAGTATGGAGGATTAATTAAAGATATGAGGAATCTAGAGTAGATCCACTTATCTTATCTCAATCTTATGAAAATAAGTTAGATTTGTTAGCTAGTTTCAAACAATCTCTAGGGATCCCACAAATATTAGCTCCACATTTAGAAAAGGTAATTCCCTAGAGGGTTCTAGCCTCAAAGTGAATTAAAGAAAAGAAAATCTATACTAGAAAGTAAATACAAGAATTAAAGACATTGCATGAAAGTAAATTGCATGAAAGTAAATCTAAACTACAAAGCATATAAATGAACAAGAAATGAAAAAGAAATAAAAGATAAACCAACAACTCCTGATCTTCATCTCATCCTCCTTTTGGTCCTTAGATAAGAAGAAGAGAAAAGAAATTGAATGGGTGAAAAATTTTATTTATTGTGTAACAAA
>CM022701.1:53197832-53243841 GCA_012295165.1 Asparagus setaceus
AAGTTTTACTTTCTTATACCCTCTGTATCCGTACCGTCGACTAATATGAAATTATAGCTCCACTGATACGCTCGACTCTTCGTAATTTGAATTTTGAACGTTTTATCAGTTTATATCCGCTTTGGTTTTAAATTGTGTCTTTTCAAGAGATATAAATAGGTAAAAACTTTAGAAAAGAACCACTAAATTTTATGCATTGATCTTGAATTTTGATATTAAAAGAGAGTTCAAAAAGTTCAAAAGTCAAAACTGTTTTGCCATTGATTCAATTACAAGATTCAAAAGAGTTAAACATTATTTTGAGATTAAAAGTTCTTAAGCCATCGCCGCACATCATCAACACTTCAAGGCTTATAGGACTCTGTGCTTGCTTCAAAAGGAATTCTCGGTGTGAGAATTGTTGATCTCGTGTTTGAGATTGTTGCAATTTGCATAGGCTTGCAAATTGGTCGGTTTGTGTTTAATTTTGTAAGGGTATTTCAAAATCATAGTGGAAACTCTCAAGCGGATTTGCTTGGGGACTGGATGTACACCGAGGTGGAACCAAGATAAATCTCTGTTTGTGATTGTGAAATTTCGAGCTTGTGCTATCTTATTGCAATTTATTATCTATTTTGCATAAAATTTTATAAAACACTATTCACCCCCTCTAGTGTTTCATTGAGTTAGATCAACGATCCTACATTTGGTATCGAGAAAGGTCAAAGATGGCATCAACTTCACATCGACTTCACAATTCAAAGAAGGCCATTCAACAAATCGTCCTCCAATGTTTGATGGACTTAACTACAACTATCGAAGAATGAAGATCTATCTTCAATCAATTGGATATGAACTTTGGAATGTCGTGGAGACAAAATATGAGAAGCCAACCACCTTTTGTAGAATGGACTACAACTCAAAGGAATAATGCAAATTTGGACTCAAAAGCAATGAATGCTTTATTTTGTGCACTTGATAGGAATGAGTTCAACAGGGTGTCAACGGCTACTTCTGCATATGATATTTGGCACACACTCGAGGTAACTCATGAAGGAACTAATAAAGTTAAAGAATCTAAAATTTCGTTCTTGTACAATGTGTTTGAACTATTTAGAATGAAGGAAAACGAAACCATTGGAGAGATGTTTACAAGATTCACGATATCACAAATTCTCTTATTGACGGTAAAACATATACACAAGTTGAAATGGTGCGAAAGTTACTTGCTCACTTACTCAAAATGGGAAAAGAAGATTACCGCAATAGAAGAGGCAAATGATTTATCAACTTTATCAGTGGAGAACTTAATCGGTAATCTTATGGCATATGAAGTTCAAATTGAAGATAGAAAGAATGAAGATGAGACAAAGAACAAGAAAATCCTTGCATTCAACATATCTTCTGATAAGGAAGATTCAGATAATGAAGATGTAGAAATGAGCATGTTTGCACGCAAATTTCAAAAATTTTAAAGCAAGGTAAGTTTAAATCTAAATTTTCAAATTCAAATAACTCACCTGTTTGTTTCAAGTGTAACAAAGCAGTCATATGAAGAAAGATTGTCCTTTATTGAAGAATAAGCAAAAGTCAAATCATTTCAACAATTTCAACACTACTCAAAATAACAAGAAAAGAAAGGCAATGGCAGCCACTTGGGATGAAAGTGATGACTCTTCATCTGATGAAGAAATTGAAGAAAATAAAAGTGCTCATATGTGTTTCATGGCACAAGATGAGGTAAATGATAATGATGAACTTTTAGATGCATTTAATGAATTATATGAAACTTTGTAAGGTTGAAAGTCTCACATAATTTTCTTAAAATGAAAATAAGAGATTATTAGAGGAAATTTCTGATTTAAATTCTTCTTATGTTAATTCACAAGAGATTAAATTAAAAGAAGAAAATGAGAATTTACTCAAAGAAAATTATTTTTAACTAATGAAAATTTGTATCTAAAATCAGAATGCAATAATTTAAAGACTCGCATTAGTATTTTAGATAAAGGTATTTCTTTGATTAAATCAAAATATGATGACATATATTTAAATGTTAGTAAGTTTAATAAAAGTAAAGAGAATTTAAAACTTTACTTTCTTATCAAAAAGAAACTCAAAAGACAAAAGGATTGGGTTTTCAAGTTGAAAAAGATATTCATAAGAAAACCACTTTTGTAAAATCATCTTCATTAGTATATAAACAAAATGTTAAAGATAATGTTTTAAATAAAAGAAAACCAAAATATTTATTTATTTGGGTTCCTAAAGTTTTAAATTATAATAAGAAAAAGTCTTATATTTCTAGCTTTATTAAAGATGTTTGTTTATCATCTAATTACATAGGAAAATCAAACTCTTCATGGGTTTGGTTTCCTAAAGACTAATTTTAAGGACCCAATGTAAAATGGGTACCAAGATTATAAATGTTTATCTTTTAGGTACCAAAGAAAGATAGATGGATTTTAGATAGTGGTTGTTCAAAACATATGACAGGGAACATTCAATTATTGTCATCAATTTAAGACAAAGATGGTGGTACAGTCACTTTTGGAGACAATAACAAAGGAAAGGTGATTGGTATTGGCACCGTTGGTAATTCTAATAAACCTATTATTAATAATATTTTATTAGTTGAAGGTCTTAAACATAATCGCTTAGTATAAGTCAACTTTGTGATAAATATTTTAAAATTGTCTTGAAAAGATTCTTGCTTAATTTATGATATTGATTGGACTACAATTTTATATAAAGGTCATAGAAAGAATAATATATATGTTTTATCTTTAAATAATATTTCAAATGAACATTGTCTTATTGCATCTTCAAATGATTCTATATTATGGCATAAACGTTTTGGTCATGTTAATTTTAAACATATTTCTAAAATTTCTAAATATGATTTAGTAAATGGTTTACCTAAGCTTTCTTATAAAGATAATTTTTGTGATGC
This sequence comes from Asparagus setaceus, assembly GCA_012295165.1. Taxonomy (NCBI): domain Eukaryota; kingdom Viridiplantae; phylum Streptophyta; class Magnoliopsida; order Asparagales; family Asparagaceae; genus Asparagus; species Asparagus setaceus. The sequence continues at coordinate 53,200,765 of CM022701.1, forward strand.
ATGTCAACAAGGTAAAATGCATAAATCTTCTTTTAAATCTAAAAATATTATTTCTACTAGTAAGCCACTTGAATTACTTCATATTGATCTCTTTGGTCCTTCTAGGATAGCATCTTTAAATGGAAGTAAATATGTATTTGTAATTGTTGATGATTTTTCAAGATTTACATGGGTAATATTTTTAAAAATAAAAATGATGCTTTTAATGAGTTTTCTATATTTTGTAAAAGAATTCAAAATCAAAAATCTCTTTCTATAGTTACTATAATGTAGTGATCATGGAGGAGAATTTGAAAATGAACTTTTGCAAATTTTGTGATAAAATGGTATTTCACATACTTTTTCTTTTCCTAGAGCAGCTCCACAAAATGGAGTTGTAGATAGGAAGAATAGGACATTACAAGAATGTGCTAGAACAATGTTATGTGATAGTAATTTACCAAAATATTTTTAAGTCAGATCAACAAAGATGCTATGTTTTAAATAGAGTTTTATTAAGACCTATTTTAAACAAAACATCATATGAATTATTTTATAATAAAATTCCTAAAGTTTCATATTTTAAAGTTTTTGGTTGTAAGTGTTTTATATTAAATACAAAAGATAATTTAGATAAATTTGATTCTAAATGATGAAGGAATTTTTGTAGGATATTCTAATCATAGTAAAGCATATAGAATATATAATAAAAGAACCTTAGTCATTGAAGAATCTATGCATGTTTCTTTTGATGAAAATTTTATAAAACATCTTCTATTTCAAGTAATGATGATGATTTAATTGATACTATTCATGATACTCCTATGTTAGATATTTCAAAAGATGAAAATTTACAAAATGAATTACCAAAGGATTTTGTAGAAGTCAAAAATCATCCACATAATTTAATTATTGGAAATATTTCTGATAAAGTTATAACTAGATCTCATTTTAATTTAATTGCTCATGTTGCATTTGTTTCTAAATAGAACCTAAAAATGTAAAAGAAGCTTTACTTGATAATTTTTGGATAGATGCTATGCAAGATGAGTTAAATCAATTTATAAGAAATGATGTTTGGGATCTTGTACCTAGACTGACAAAAATAAATCCATTATAGGAACAAAATGGATTTTTAGGAATAAATTAGATGAATCAGACAAGTTGTTAGAAATAAAGCTAGATTAGTTGCACAAGGTTATAATCAAGAAGAAGGAATTGATTATGATGAAACTTATGCTCTGTTGCACGTTTAGAATCTATAAGAATTTTACTTGCATTTGCATGTTTTATGAATTTCAATCTTTATCAAATGGATGTTAAAAGTGCATTTTAAATGGTTTTATTAAAGAAGAAGTTTTTGTAGAACAACCTCCTGGTTTTGAACATGAAAAATTTTCGATCATGTTTATAAACTTAAAAGGCTTTATATGGTCTTAAACAAGCACCTCGTGCATGGTATGATAGATTAAAATCTTTTCTTTTAACATCTGGTTTTGAAATTGAAAAGTTGATTCTACTTTATTTATTAAGAAAATAAATAAAGATATATTATTAATACAAATATATGTAGATGATATAATATTTGGTTCTACTAACAATGATCTTTGTCAAGAGTTTGCTAAGACTATGCAGAAGAATTTGAAATGAGTCACATGGGTGAACTAAACTTCTTTCTTGGACTTCAAATCAAACAATTGAAGGAAGGAATATTTATCAATCAAAGCAAATACCAAAGAATTACTTAAACGCTTTGGAATGGACAATACAACAAGTAAAAGTACACCAATGAGTACTACAACATCTCTTGATAAGGATGAAAATGGTAAGAATGTTGATCAAAAACTATATCGAGGTATGATCGGATCACTTCTTTACATTATTGCTAGTAGACCGATATTATGTTTAGTGTTTGTTTATGTGCTAGATTTCAATCTAATCCTAAAGAATCACATCTTAAAGTGTTAAAAGAATTTTAGATATCTTAAAGGTACTTCGATTTTGGTTTATTTTATCCAAAGAATAGCACATTTGATTTATTAACTTCTAGTGATGCTGATTTTGCCGGATGTAAATCTGATAGAAAAAGTACAAGTGGTACTTGTCATTTTAGGACACTCACTTGTATCTTGGTTTAGTAAAAACAAAATTCAAGAGCATTATCTACAACCTAAGGTAATATATTGTCGCTAGTTTAGCATGTGCACAAGTTCTATGGATGAAACAAACTTTATCGATTATGGTATTATTTGTCCTACATCATCTATAATGTGTGATAATTCTAGTGCAATTAATTTATCTAAAATCCTATTCAACATTCACGCACAAAACATATTGATATAAGACATCATTTTTCATTGATCATGTTCTTAAGGGTGATATTACATTAGATTTTATCTCTACTAATAATCAAATAGCAGATATTTTAACAAAATCATTAAAAGAAGAAATTTATGTTAAATTAAGAAGAGAATTAGGTATATGTTCAATTACATATTTAAATTAATTTTTAAATAAGTACATTTAAATACATATTCTTATTAGTCGATTAACTACTTCACTAGTCGCTACATGCATAATCATACATATAGTTGTTATTCTCACAATGTCTTATTAGTCGACTATATATTCAGATTAGTCGACTACCAGCCAAACGTAAAAATATATTACGTTCGTGCAGATTAGTCGACTACAACTCGATTAGTCGATACTCACCTACTTTTTCGAACAAATAGTTATTGGATCTTGTTTCTTTTCAACCCAAACCCACTATCCAATAACATAAGTTACTTTTGATCTCAACCATTCATCTAATCATCTTAAATCCTAGCCCTAGATTTCTTTTTCTTATGTACTAAATCTCAACCATTCATTCATTTTTATTTAATCCTAGCCTTTCATTTGTTTTAACCCTAACAAAACTATCCCAACTCATTTTACCCACTCTCTTCCGTTTCCACTCTTCCAAAACCGAAAATCCTCAGTTAGGGCATCTTCTCTTCATCTTAGGGTTTCATCCAACTCCATTTCCTCCTTCAAATCTTCAAGTCTTCTTCAGTTTTTCAGTTTTCACGCATCATTAGTCGACTACTAGAAGCATTAGTCGACCACTCAGCACTGTCAGTCAACATCTTAGTGTTTTAGTCACTTCAATTTCTTGGTAAGTCTTCTCCAACTTCTTTTCTTTTCAAATATGTCTAGATCAAAGCGATCACGATCAGGTCCTTCTCAACCTGTTGAAGATTACACCATTTACCTTAAAGATCCTAGTCTTTTAGATCAATTTAAGGATATGCAAACTTATGACATTCTCCCTGGTCGTTTTATCAAATATGAAGATTTTGCACTTCATAATTTGAGAGGGTATTTTACAAATGTTGGATTAGACCAACTTTATTCTTCAGAAAATCGAAAACCCTATTATCCACTTCTTATTAAGCTTTTCTACACTAATCTTTCACATAAAAGGTTGATAATGACAAACGTTTGATAAATAGTTTAGTTAAAGGAAAAGAAATTTCCTTTTCTCCTAAACTTTTAGGAAAAATTCTTAACATTCCTTATAGAGGAATTAGTCTTGAAGATGTTTCTATGGATGATGAACATGTCCTTCAACATCTTATTTTTCTACCCGGTCAAGGAGGAATCATAAATCATTCTCAAAAACTTCGACCTTTTCCTCGCTTTATTGCTCGAATTTTAGCATATAATTTATATCCAAAATCGGGGAGTTTTCATTTCATCTCTTTAGAATTAGCTAAAGCCCTATATGCAATCATGGCTAATATTCAAGTAAATTGGGCTGAAGTTTATTTCGAAAATTTCCTCCAAATTCCTTATAGAGGATTTCTTCCTTTTGGAGCATTCTTGACTACTATTTTCGGCTTTTCGTGTGGATTTAGAATCGAAATATCCATACTCGATCAGTTGAGTTCTTTGATTCAAATGCCCTAACTAGGATGAAAATTCTAAATTTTGAACTTCCTCAACAACACCAACTCGACCCTCAACACGAAGAACAACATCATCATGATCCTCAACCTCACAAACCCAAGATATCCCTTAATCGTCACATGACTGGACCATCTTGGAGCAATATTCCACCACCTAGGCAACGGATCCTTCTTGCTTTTCGGATGCACAATACAACACCTTGTCACCAATCTTGAATTTGGAAACTAGTCAAAATTTGATTTTTGATCGAACATCGCAATCATGAACAACCAACGTGAGTTCGGTGAAAACCAACAACTCATGATGTATGTTTGAAGATCTCAATACAAAGTTTGACTCAGATTCGTGGATATCCGCCACCACCGTGACCGTCCGAATAGATTTTCTTATGCTATTTGCTTGCCTTTAGTGTGTTTAAGACTTATGTTTAAAACTATGTGGTATTTGTTTTGTCGCTTAAAACTATGTTATGTTGGTTTAAAACTCGTGAGGTTTGCTTATGTAATCGCACTATGGTTTGCTATGTTATTACTTTTGTTGATGACAAAGGGGAGAAACACTATGTGATAATGCTTATGTGGGGAGTAAGTATATATATTGTTCATAACTATCTTATTTCATATATACTTACGTGATGCATAAATTGATTGTCATCATCAAAAGGGGAGAATGTTGATTTTCATATTCTCAAGTTAGTATTTTGATGATAACAATATATGTTATATATATATGTGTTGTTGTGTGTTTTATAACTTGTTGATGCAGATATCATTTGTATCAAATTTGGACAAGTACAAGATGAGTTCAAGGCATTATGAAGTATTGAAGATGAGAAGCAAGATAAATGTAATTTTTCTTCTTTACTTAGATCAAATTGTACAAGCCTTGATCACACACACACACACACACACACACTTTTAGAACACACTAACACATGTTTAGTGTGTTGGTTAACTATAGAAATCCCTATGTTAACTATTAGAGTTTTTAAAGTTAAAAACATTTAATTTATAACATTTTTGGTCTATAGTAGTCGACCAATTCAAATAGTAGTCTAACTAGTTATTTGATTTGATCAATATACAAGTTTCGACATTTTATGCATTAGTCGACTAATGATAATAGTAGTCGACTAATGAATACTTGAACAATTTTAAGAAACTATAAAATTACGCATTAGTCGACTAATACATATAGTAGTCATACTAAGAAGTAAACTGTCTATACAGAGTCTGTAAACACGCATTAGTCGACTAATATGAAATTATAGTCGACTACATACGCCGACTCTTCAATTTAAATTTTTGAACGTTTTATCTTTATATCCGTTTCTTTGATTTTAAATTGTGTCCTTTCAAGAGATATAAATAGGTAAAAACTTCGAAAAAGAACCACGAAATTCTTATGCATTGATCTTGAATTTTGATATTAAAAGAGAGTTCAAAAGTTTAAAAGTCAAAAGCTGTTCTTGCCATTGATTCAATTACAAGATTCAAAAGAGTTAAACATTATTTTGAGATTAAAAGTTCTTAAGCCATCACGCACATCATCAACACTTCAAGGCTTATAGGACTCTCAGACGCTTCTTCAAAAGGAATTCTCAGGTGTGAGAATTGTTGATCTCAGGTTTGAGATTGTTGCAATTTGCATAGGCTTGCAAATTGGTCAGGTTTGTGTTTGATTTTGTAAGGGTATTTCAAAATCATAGTGGAAACTCTCAAGCGGGATTTGCTTGGGGACTGGATGTACACCTGGGAGGTGGAACCAGTATAAATCTCTGTGTTTGTGATTGTGAAATTTCTGAGCTTGTGCTATCTTATTGCAATTTATTATCTATTTTGCATAAAATTTTATAAAACACTATTCACCCCCCCTCTAGTGTTTCATTGAGTTAGATCAACGATCCTACAAATATCATTTGATACATTATTGCTTGGTCAAACAAGCAATTTGTGAATGAAAAAAATCTCCATTATTATGATTGTGTTGGTAGAGAAATAGAAAATGAAAAGTTATTTATTCATCTAACCATAATCTCTCTTAAATAAATATTAGGAGGATATTACAAAATAGGTATGAGATAAAATCATATCTAATCATATCTCACAATATCTCAATAATATCTCCTAAACTTAAATACCAATAATATCTAACACGCCTCAAGCCGAGCATATATTACTATATATGTCCAGCTTGTTACAAACCAAAATAAAATAGCTAGTTGCAAGAGATTTAACAATGTCATCTTTGTTCGGAATACTTGAAGACATCAGCAATCAGAAAATTATAGTAACAGCCAGTAGAAACCCTAGGTGGTTTAGCTAGTGGAAAGAAACCCTAGGTGGGTCACCAAGAGAAACCCTAGGTGGGTCACCAAGAGAAATCCCGGCGGCACGCCAAGAGAAACCCTAGGCAAGTAAGCCAGTAGAAGAAACCCTAGGCAGGTCAGCCAGAAAAAATCCTAGGCGGGTCAGCCAGTAGAAACCCTAGGCGGGTATGCCAGTAGAAACCCTAAGCGGGTAAGCCAGTAGAAGAAATCCTAGACAGGTCAGCCAAAAGAAACCCTAGGTGGGTCAGCCAGTAGAAATCCTAGGCGGGTCAGTCAGGAAAAAACTCTAGGCGGGTATAGCCAATAAAATCCTAGGTGGGGTAGCCAATAGAGACAACATCGAAAGAGGACCGTTGTCCTTGCACATAACTATCAAAGATGCCAAAGAGTAAATAGTAACTCCGATACTGTTCATTGAGTGAACAGTACCGGGTACTGTTTATCACGTGAACAATAGTAGCCAAACTGTTTTTTTTATTTAGGTTATTTTGTGGAGGGTGTTTGATAAGATCTAGAAAACAATGATGTCGAAGTAGCTGTTAAAGCTATCAATGCCATCAAGGATGTTGTCGTAGCCACCGATGATGTTGTCGTAGCCGCCGAGGGGAGCATGAAGGCCATGCAAAACCCCGTCGATGGCCTCGAGATCTAAAAAGATGGAAGAAGTTGCTAGGATCGAGTAGGATCTGATACCATGTAGAGAAATAGAAAAGACAAAGTTATTTATTCATCTAACCCTAATCTCTCTTAAATAGATATTAGGAGGATATTACAAAATGGGTATGTGATAAAATCATATCTAATCACATCTCATAATATCTCAATAATATCTCCTAAACCAAAATACCAATAATATCTAACAGTGTTATTCTTTTAACTAATTTTGCATGTCTGTTGAAGTCCACAAGAGCTTGTCATAGAAGAATTTAAGGCCAATCTGCCAAAGTGGACAAAGCAAAACACTACAGTTTACATGTGATGAGAAGAATAAATACACACTTACAAAGATTGTTTTTCATTAATTTTTCAGTAGCAATGGCTGGTTTTGATATTTTTCATTTTGTAGTAGTAAAGTGATTTTCTCATTGCTTCTCTTCCACATTCTTGCAAACGTTATTATTATTGCTTCTTAGTGAGAATAATTCTTTGAATGAGTTTATTGTTTGGTAGTCAAGACACCAATAAAACAATGAATCATTTTGAAAAAGGGAATAGAGAAAATTATTCAGGATTACATCATAACATTTATGTTGAGCTTAAGCCCACAGCCAAAGTTACAACATGGAGCCAACTGAAAACTCAATAAACATTAAATTCCATTCATAATAAACCACTTTTCAATGACCAAGAGCAAGCAGGTGAGAAACTAAGCCCTTAAATCAGCTATGTTATTCGAAATTCACCCTGCAAGCTGAGTATCATAAACCTGAACATCTGATAACATTGTGCAATCAACTAGACAAAAAATCAAGGTTCTTGGGACATCAATTAGGTTCCAGAGGAAGTGAATCTTGTCAATAAACAAGTTCTCGAAAGAGGAGGTGGAGGGGAGCGGCCATGGTGCACGGCTGCAAAGAGGGGCTCTATCGACGAGCACGAGGAGAGGGGAAGGGCAGTCGATGACAAAGAGGCAGTGACGGGGGAGCTTGAATGATGTTCCAAATGGGGTGGCAAATAATCATGAGCTCGAAGAGGGTGGGAGAGGTCGACGAGCACAAAGGGTGAGGGTGGATGGTCAGAGTGGAGGTGGCGAAGCAGGCGGGGTCGGCTGGGTGGCAGGTGGCGTGGAGGAGAGCAAAAGGGGGGTGGCAATGGCGGCAAGCAGCAGGCGGGCAGGGAGCCGGGCGGGAGGCGCAAATCGGGTCGGCAGGGCGGAGTGGAAAGTGGAATGAAAGGGGGCGGAGGAGGTGGCGGAATGGAGTGGAAGGGGCATGGATGAAGGGGGAGGAATGGAAGCAGGGAGGGGGGCGAACAAGGAAGGGAGGGAGAGAGAGGCAGTGGGAAAAGGAAGAGAGCGGATGGGATCTCAAGACAACAAAGTGGATCTGAGTTGAGTTGAAAAGAGAGTTTTAAAGTCGGGCCCATAAGTTAATCTCCTATCTTCACATGACACTTTTGATGGACGGTGGAGATTGCTCCATATGAGTGCCACCTTAGAGTGCATCTAAGGTGGCACATTATACAATTTCCAATAAATAAATAAATAAATAAATAAATAAATAAATAAATAAATAAATATATATATATATATATATATATATATATATATATATATATATATATATATATATATATATATATATATATGAAATTAATGGGTATCCTTGTCATATGAGGGGATTTTCTCATATACTTAGTGGCACAATCTCCACCAAGTATGATTTTAATAAAATAAGAGGCATTCTCTCCTGTTTTATTAGCTTGGTGGAGATTGTGCACTGCCAATAAGATATGAGAATCCTCATGACAGATACCCATTAATCTCTCTATATATTAACTACTTCTTTTAACTAAAGGAGAACAATAAAAAAGCTCTGATGAACAGTAACTTCATCTTTGGGCCAATCGATTTTTCAAAATTTCCACCTCATCTCCCTACTCTCTCTCTCTCCAGCATTCTCAAGATTAATAACCACTTTCCCACAAACCACTTACCCATGTTTTGCTCTCTCTCTAGCCTTCTCAAGATTAATAACCACTTTCCCACAAATCACTTACCCACGTTTTAGTTTTATTAATAATTATTCATAAGCACCAATCTTCTCCTATAAGTACTTCTGGAACTCCCCTAACCATTTGCTTTACCCACGAACTGAGAGATAAGAGGCTTCTCCCAAAACCATAAAATAACTGACAGAAGATTTAGGAGGCTATTTCTTCAGATTTTATTTGAAGGGTTTTCTTGCAGCATGAATGCCAAGGCACTAGCTTTTACAACTAAGAATGGTAAGATTAATTTTTTAATTTCAATTTAGTTTTTTTCCCTGATTGGATTTGGCCAGTTTTTTAATCAATCAAATTCATCTTATTTGAGTTTGATTTTCGATTGCATGGTTATTAATTTTTCTTTTTATTTTTTCCCTTATTACATTTGACCACTCAAATTCATCTTTTTATGTGAATTTGGCCAGTTCTCCCAACCTCCTCCTTAATTTGCATTTTCTATATTAACTTAGATTTCGATTTGTGTTTGTCTTATTTTTATAGGGATTAAGGAGAGCATGTTTCTTTAGGTAAGAAAATTTGCGGTTTGTATATTTAATTTTTAAAAGGTAATTGTGTATTTAATTATGAGGCTTTAATTTTGTTCTTCTTTTTAAAGGTTCAACGGTTGGTTATTAGGTGAAAAGGTTGAGAGGTGGAACAAAGTGATAACCTATTACAGTAAGTTTATGATGTAAATTATCAACGTGTTATGTTATCCTATAATTCAACCAGGGTCTTATTTATTATTAATTCTGCATCTAAATGCTAGCAACGAATATATTTGAAATATAATGTCATATATATTATAATATTTTAAAATGTTTGCCAAATTATAGTTCACAAATAAAATAGGATCTAAATATTACATAGTTTGTTCTATAAATGTATTTCAACCTAAATTGCTTTAGTATTTCAACCTAAATCTAGGATATTTATAGTTTAAAAAATTATAGTTGTAGAATTAGGATGGCAAGTTTTCTTATATAATTTTTTAATATGATTACTAATTTTAAGTATACAATAATAAAATAGAATCAAATCAAATGTATAAATAAAAGAGGAATAGATAAATAAAACCTACATTTACATCCAAAGAAAAGAAAGTAAAACCTAAAACCTAAGATAATCAAAATAGAATGCTAGCGAAAAGCGGTAGTGCTGCCGCAATTTTATACTAGTATATATATATGTGTGTGCGTGTATTATGCTCTATCTGTTGACAGCCTATTAATCATTTTAGGATCTAAAATTTTGGATTTAAAATATTAGTTAATATTTTGTAGTTGATTTAGGCGATGTGATTTTTATCATTCTAGGATCCCATCTTAGCATATCCAGCTGTTCAATTTATTTCAAATTATAAATTGACCATAAGTTTTAATTAGTTTCTCTTGATTTAGATTTCCGAATATCAATTTCACAAAACCCTTTAACTTTCTTAATTTATGAGGCAAAAAATATTAATAAGCTAACTTTTAGGGGTTTCTTTAATAGTAACAATATGTATTAGTTTCTTCCTACTCCATGCATGTAAGTTTTGTCTTAATAGTATGACAACTGAGAGTCATGTGGTATTTATTGTTATAATTAAAACTATACACATTGGATAAAAATCTTGAAAGTTGAAAGAGTAAAAAGATGTGGTTCCAGTATTTTTAACATTACAAACAATAATTTGTATATCAACTGCTGGAAGATTTGAATCATAATTGTCTACTATTAGCAACTCAAAACTATGAAATATTGTCGTAATTATTGCACACAAATATGTACTCAACCGAATTCTATAGCCCTAGATTGAAACACACCAATCAATTCTGTAGCCCTTGCTTCATCATCATTGTTACTCAACTGAAAGTCAAAAAACCTCTTGCGATCAAGCTCAGATTGAGAAGCACCCCCCATTTCTTCAACGAATCATAGCCTTTTCGGACACACACCTGAAATTTTAAATCCTCCAAAGAAACAAATTTAGCAATAAGAGATTTGGGTGACTAAAAGAATTTGATACCTGTGACTGTTCCAAATAAAGAGATGCCCTAAACCACAAATCTAAATGACTTTCTCAATCCTGAAAAAAATAATCAAGAATTATTAATAAACCAAATTTGAAAAATCTTAAGGATTGTGACCCCTCGACATCTAGTAGCCCTTCAAATCAAATCAAGGGCTACAATTAAATGAAACGTTAAGGACAAAAATGAAGTCTTCTCTCCTCCTTGCTCTGAAAGTGGTATTCGACATAGTGACCTTACTGGCGAGTTATTTGATCCAATTTTAAACTCCAAAATGAGAATATATCAAAATTTCCAACTTTTTCATATTCATCTGAAAGATGAAAAGAGTTTTTAATAAAGATTAAGGCTTTTGCATCATGATCCAAAAGACAATTATTAATTAATATAAAAGAGAGCATGCAATTTTGCCAACAATGATTAGTCCTCATGCACAAAGAATTCGCTTCAAATATAGGTCAGCATATACCATTATCTAGTGTCGACATCAACAATCTCACCCTGTAGTTAATCACAAAGAGGAAAAATAATTGAGCGATAGTGATATGTTTTTACTGAAGCCTATATGATCAATTTGTGAAATCAATTGATGACTGTTAGTAAAATAATGAAGGAGACAATTTAAGTGAAACACTTTCCTTAAAGAATTATTTGCCCCACTTGATATTCAAATTTGCTTGGATTAATGCAAATATTCTTCCCGGATACAAGAAATTTGAAAATTCCGACAAGCAAATCGGAATTTTCCAAAGAACTCTTTGTGAAACAAGTTTGTAGTATTGCAGATGTTTTTGAGAGAAACGTTTTTTTAAGAATGAAGTTATTATCAAATGTTTGAAATCATAGGCTATTTATAGATTTGAAAAGGTATTTCCAACAGTCACAACCTTTCAAAACACCCTTTGAAATAAACAGTCACTTTTCAACAGCCTTCTTCCAATAGTCACTTGTCTATTGATATTTTAATAATTCGAAAATTTAAAATAACAATAAACAAAATAATATATTTAAAAATATATATAGTAAAAAGTTATAATATTTTAGCGACAGCGGCAAGCGTGCAAAGTGCTAAGTGCGTCTAATAATCGCGTCAAAATCGCGCATTATTCGCGCTACCCGCACGCGGGTTTAGAGGTCTATACTTTGGCCCATTTATCAAAGCCCAATAAACATTTAATGTTTTTAAACCTCTAAAAGAATGCTCAAGTATCCGATGTGGGACTATATTGTTTTTACAAACAAAATACTAACAATCCCCACTTTGTTTGGAAAAACAAAATTTTAAAAAATATATATTATTTTATTTAAAAATAATCGCAATATGTACAAAATGAGATAAGCATACATACGAGAGGTATCTTTCGATTTAAACCTTTACTTAGTACAAACACTTCAAAGTTCTATCAAAGTCCTTAGTTGCCTTAGCATTAAACTAATTACTCTTTGTGATAGAACCGAGAATGTCGTACATATACTAATCTCTTGTTTCAATGAGAATTAATATTTTAGCACTATTATGGCCTTGTGCTTAATCCGGTTCATGAACTCTTTTAAAGAGCAAACCTTTAGCTCTTTTAAGAAGCGGCACCACTTCTAAGTTCATATAGGTGAAACGTCTACAATGTGTTCTCCATTACTTTAAACACACAACATTAATGTATTAGACTTTCATTAAGAGCACAACTCATCCTCTTATTTAAGTAATGGACGATATTGACATTATCTTTTAGGGCTTATTGTGTCAATATCAATCAATCACTTTCAGAAACTTGTTATTACCCATTTAAACCTTTTAACTAGTTCAATTCTAGTAAATGGTCGGGTTACCATTCCTGGTGATTTTAAATACAAGGTTTCAGCCCCATTTCACTTGATGTCATCTTTACTACCTCTCTCGCTAGAGGTTTTGTAAATGGATCAGCCAAGTTTTTATTTGTCTTAACATAGACAATTGTTATGACACTATCTTGTATCAAGTGTCTCACATATTCATGTCTTAGACTTATGTGTCTAGACTTACCATTATATGTACAATTATAAGCCCTTGACAAAGTGGCTTGACTATCACAATGGATAGAAATAGGAGGCATTGGACTAGGCCATAATTTAATGTCTAGCAATAAATTTCTAATCCATTCAGCCTCTTTACCAGTTGCTGCTAAAGCAATGAATTCAGATTCCATGGTGGAGTGTGAGATACATGTTTGCTTCTTGCTCGCCCAAGAAATTGCTCCTCCACCAAGTGTAAAAACCATTCCAGAAGTGGATTGGTTGTCTCCAACACTAGTCATCCAACTTGCATCGGTGTATCCCTCTAACACGTGGGATAATCATTATAGAACAAACAAAGATTTTGGTCTTCTTTAAATATCCAAAATCACGGAAATACTTTTCCAATGTTCTACACTTGGATTACTAGTGTATCTACTTGATTTGCATACAGCAAATGCAATATCAGGTCTAGTACAATGCATAGCATACATTAAAGAACCAATTGCACTAGCATACTCAAGTTGTCTACTCTCAGAATTGGCGTCAATTTAACTTGGGATCAAATGGAGTGTTAACTTCTTTAAAACCAAGATGATTAAATTTATTTAATATTTTTCAATATAATGTGATTGGCTTAAAGAAAAACCCCCACTATGTTTTCTAACTTTAATCCCTAAAATAGTATCTGCATCTCCTAAATCTTTCATTTTAAACATAGAAGATAGATACTCTTTTGTCTCATTTATGCCAATCATGTTTGTACCGAATATTAACATGTCATCGACATACAAACAAACAAGTACACCATATTTATCAGTGAATTTAGAATAAATACACTTATCAGCACTATTATGTTTGAAACCATAAGACAAAATAACAGAATCAAATTTTTCATGCCACTGTTTTGGTGCTTGTTTAAGACCATAAAGAGATTTAATTAGTTTACAAGCTTTTCTTTCATTTCCTGGAAGAATAAAACCTTCCGGTTGTTCCATGTAAACCTCCTCATTTAAATCTCCATTTAAAAATGCAGTCTTGACATCCATTTGATGCACAAATAATTTATGTATAGATGCCAATGCAATAAGAATTCTAATAGATGTTATGCGTGCAACAGGTGCATATGTATCAAAATAATCAATGCCTTCTTTTTGTCTAAACCCTTTGGCGAATAATCTAGCCTTAAAAGCTTGAATAGAACCATCAGAATGATATTTTCTTCTAAAAACCCATTTACATCCTATTGGCTTTGATCCTTGAGGTAAGTCTACTAAAATCCAAGTATTATTACCGTTATAGAATCCATTTCATCATTGTGACTTCTTTCCAAAATGAAGCATCTCTAGATGACATTGCTTCTATAAATGTTTTAGGATCATCGTGCGGATTAAAACTTATAGGATGTTTATTTAACACATTGTTATTTCTATCACCTTCAACAAGAAAAATAATTTGTTCGGAGAAATAAAATCTGAAGGTAAAGATTTTTCTTTTCTTGCTCTAGTACTTCTTCTTGGTTCGATATTTCTTTAGATATCTTGGTTTCCTTAGCATGAAAATTAGAACTAGAAATATTACTAGAATTAGGCGAATAGGAACTTTTTCAATATTCTCGAATCAGAAAACTTATTTTCAAAAATTCAACATCTCTAGATTCAACAATGGTATTAGAAGATAAATCAAGCAGTCTATATGCTTTACTATTTTCACATACCGACAAAAACACTTTTAATAGCTCTAGGTCCAAGTTTTGTTCTTTTAGGATCGGGAACTCTATAATAAGCCAAACACCCCACACTTTAAAATATGACAGATTAGGTTTTCTACCTTTCCATAATTCATAAGGGCTTAAATTTGACTTTTAGAGGGAATTCTATTATGTATATAACATCTTTGTGTAAAGTGCTTCTCCCATAAATTTAAAGGTAACTTAGCATTATTAAGCATACAATTTATCATTTCTTGTAAAGTTCTATTTTTCTTTCGGCTAGACCATTACGTTGGGGAGTGTAAGGTCTGTGCATTGATGAATAATGCCATGCTCTTCACAAAAGTATTAAAATTATCGAAAAATATTCACCCCTCTATCGAGCGTAACACTTTAATTTTCTTTTCAAGTTGATTTTCAACTTCTATTTTGTATTTTTAAACATGTCAAAAGCTTCATCTTTTGTTCTTAAAAGATAAACATACATATATCTACTGCAATCATCAACAAAAGTAATAAAATATCTTTTTCCTCCTCTAGTTAGCATGCCATTTAATTCACATATATCGAATGTATTAAATCTAAAACTTTAGAATCTTTATGAGAAACACTTGGAAAAGATTTCTTTGTTAATTTAGACTTAGCACGATTTCACATTTATCAAATTAGCCATTAAAGTTAATCAAGTCTAATTTTTTCATATTTTTAAATAACGAAAATTTAAATGTGCTAGCGATCATGCCATAAATAAGAATATTTAACAATATAAGCGAAGACACAACTTTATTATTAATCTTGAGTTGATACATTCCATCACAAGAGTAGCCCTTTCCCACAAACATCCGGCTCTTAGACAGATTACATTGTTTGACTCAAAAGCAACCGAAATCCTTTCTTACAAAGAAGATCAACGAAACTAAGTTCTTTCTAATTTCTGTACATACGAACATTTATAAGAGTCAATTTCTTTCGAGTAAAATCAATTTCAAGTCCCCTTTCCAAAGAACTTTTGCACAAGTATTATTCCCCATTTGCACTTCTATAATTTCTGAATTTTCTTCAAAACCTTTGAACATGGATTTGTCCTTGCAAACGTGGATTGTTGCACCAGAATCAAGCCACCATCCAGACTTAACAGAAGTCATATTGATTTCAGAAATCATAGCGACCAGATTCTCCTCTATCATATTTGCAGAAGCCTTTGGTTTTGCATTATTATTTTTCCTGTGACGACATTCTCTAGCAAAATGTCGGGCTTACCGCAAATAAAACAGGATCCCTTTTTCTTCTGAAAATTCTTTCTTTTAAAGTGTTGTCCACTTTTCTTTACTTGAAGGTTCCCATTTTTCACCGAAGATTCATTCTTTTCCACTATGTGGACCTTAGAATCACTTTGGATAGAATTTTTCGAATCACGTAAGCGTGACTCCTCTTCAATTCAAGATTCTTCAAGTTGTTCCAAAGAGATGTCCTCAGTTTTATGCATCAGTTTCTTCGAGTAATCTTTCCAAGTTGAGGGTAGTTTTGCAATAATTGCAGCAACTTGAAAAGACTCTGGAAGAACTATTTTCAGAACATGAATCTTATTAACCAGAACCTCCAATTCATGAACTTGCTCTAGGACAGACTTGTCATCAACCATCTTATATTCTAGATATTTTGCAATTAAATACTTATTTGTACCTTCCTCCTCGGCTTTGTATTTAAATTCCAGTGCGTTCCAGATTTCCCTTGCTGACTTTATCCTCGTGAAAAGATCATATAGCCGGTCTGAAAGTGTGTTCAGAATGTGACCGCGACACAGCACTTCATCTTCCTCCCGTTTCGCCTTTTGCTTCTTGATTTCTTCTATCTCGTCCTCAGTAGGTTGTTTCCCGTCTGCACTTGGTTTTGGATCTTCTATAGGCTGCAGGTTGGGGTTGAGGATGTAGGAAATCTTTAATGCTGTAAGAAGGAACATCATCTTGTCTTGCCAGCGCGAGAAGTTATTCCCGTCGAATCGGTCCAGTTTGACCATGTCTTGATTCATCACCTTGATTGACTCCGACTCCATTGTAGCAGATAATAATTCTTTAAGATTGTTAGTAAAATAATGAAGGAGACAATTTCTGAGGCGTGAAACACTTTCCTTAAAGAATTATTTGCCCCACTTGATATTCAAATTTGCTTGGATTAATGCAAATATTCTTCCCAGATACAATGAAATTTGAAAATTCCAAAGAAGCAACTGAATTTTCCAAAGAACTCTTTGTGAAACAAGTTTGTAGTATTGCAGATGTTTTTGAGAGAAACGTTTTTTTAAGAATGAAGTTATTATCAAACGTTTGAAATCATAGGCTATTTATAGATTTGAAAAGGTATTTCCAACAGTCACAACCTTTCAAAACACCCTTTGAAATAAACAAATACTTTTCAATGACCTTCTTCCAATAGTCACTTGTCTATTGATATTTTAATAATTCGAAAATTTAAAATAACAATAAACAAAATAATATATTTAAAATATATATAGTAAAAGTTATAATATTTTAGCGACAAATGCAAGCTGCAAAGTGCTAAGTCGTCTAATAATCAGCGTCAAAATCGCGCATTATTAGCTACATACGTGGGTTAGAAGTCTATACTTTGGCCCATTTATCAAAGCCCAATAAACATTTAATGTTTTAAACCTCTAAAAGAATGCTCAAGTATCCGATGTGGGACTATATTGTTTTACAAACAAAATACTAACAATGACCGGAATCAAATATCACCATGCTTATCTTTCATGTAGAAACAATTGAAATAAAAATATAAATTAATAGAGAATAAGTAAATAATAATTATATAATTACCCTGCATCAAGATTAGAGACTATTCTTGCTCCGACCACAATTCCTGCAAAAGCTAAAAGAAATCATAATGACTAACAAAAATTTAGATGAAGTGAGTATGTATGGGACATATGTGCAATGATAATCAAACACGACACAAATGAGAAAAAGTAAAATATATTGATTGAATTAAATCAAACAAATTTAAAAGTCTACAACCATTAAATCATTCTATCAATCATAATGTTCACTTCAAATATTTAAAAAATAAATCAGAGAAAAGTACAAATAGTAATAACCATTGGAACTTACTATGCATAAATAATTGACGAATACTAAATGAAGAGGTAGAATACTAGCCAAGAGGATGACTCTCTAAAGCCGAAAGACTCCACTCTTTTCCCTTTTTCCTTTTTCCTTCTTCCTTTTTCTTTGGTGCGGTTGACTGATCACGGAAAAGGAACCTGAAAAGATTTCGGGTTTCTGTTGATTAGTGAGAATAAAGATGATGGTGGAGTGGGACCGTGGGTTTTGTAAAGATAAAATTAGTTAGATCGTATCGAATATTTGGGGATTTTTCTTTATTTCTTTGTTTTGTTTGAATGTGCGTGGTTGTGGAGAATCACATAAGAATTTTGCAGTTTCTGTATGAAATTATTGTTATAGATATTAAGATTTGTTACTATACTTAGCTAATATTTAATTATGGATTTATTTACTAAAAGTAGTTACTATAATTGCGCGATTTAAAATCAGAATTCTGAACGAAATTCAAAATCAATTCCATATCCCTTCACGATCACCGTTTAAATTTTCACAAATTTTATCGAAAAATAGTAACTGCAAGATTTGTTTTTCTAAATTTTTACTAAAAATAATAGCAAAATTTTATGATTTTTAAGTTAACAAATTTAGAAGATTTTTAATATAATATAAGACTAGTATTTTAGCCCGTGTTAAACATAGTCTTATTGAAATTCATCTATATTTCGCTATGCTTCAATCACTCTTATCCGAATATAATTTTAAAGATCTAATGACTCAACCCCATTCAAGCACACCCTCCCCACCCCAATTGAGATTAGAGAACATGTCCCCACCGAAAATAATAATATTAAACAACTTATATAAAGTTATAATTAAAATTAAGATTATTTAAACTAATCTTTTCATAATAAATGAATAAAATAAAGATAATCAAAATATACCTAAATGCAACTTGAATGAAATTAAGATATAAGACAGTTTAATGTTCAAAAGTATTATTCACAAATGATGCATCACTAAAAAAGTTCTCAATCAGTCAACCAATCATATGATGTAATAAGCAAAACATTGAGAAAAGCTCCAATAATTTTTAATTATTTTTCTCCATCTTAATCCTCTTCTTCAAAGTTAAAAGAGCTATTTCTTTGTCCATTTCGCAAAATAAAAACATGTTTATTTAGTAAATTTAATATTAAAAATTATATATTAAAATTAATTAATGTATAAATAAGCCAATCTGATTGTATTCTTATTTTTATTGGTTGTAGGTGGGGTTTTAAGTGCAGAAGAGTCAAGTGTAGCAATAGGTGATACATCAAAAATCATTTTTTTTTGCTTTTGCTATTAGTGGTGGATATCGGTGTGGATAAGTCTGGATTTAATTCAACAAATTAATTATCAACGGTACCATCCTGATTCAATTCAATTGGTTTCTCATCCTGTAATAGTAATACATTAGTCTTAGAATAACATGAACATGATTTAGTTTTGAAATAATAAAACTCATATTAAATTTAGCAAAAACCTTTTTCTTAGAATTTTTATCAGAAGTATTGTTAGGTGTCGATAAGTCTAGAGTATATTCAATTGATTGACTATCATCGCCATCAACCAGCGTCATATCGAGTGATTTTTCATCCTTTGATAAAAATAAATTTAGTATTAGAACAATGAATACATTGCATAAAATTGTGGAATATAATGTTATTAATAAGATTATCGAAATGTTACCTTTCCATCAGTTAGTAGTAACAGCCTGTTGAGTTTTTCATCGTCCACATCATCATCAATGATTTTAATAGCCGTGTAGTATGTAATGTATTTACTTGTGTTAAACTCTGTAACCTTAACATGGAAACACATATTTCTACCGATTAATCTCTTGATAGCAAGTGGAATCTCCTTATTTTCTACATCCTGTTTAAGCAAATATAAAAATAATTTTCAATTTTATCTATTAAATTGAAAATGTATTAAAAATTTAATTTAATTTCAATATAATTTACCAAACTCAGCGAAGTTGCTAATTCTGAAGGACCAATTTTCATCAAACGAAGAACTGTGAGGGAATATTATAAATACAGTGATGCATGTTCCATCCGTCACTTGTAAGGTAAGTTTGTACCTAAAGTTAAATACATATTCACACTATATATTATTTATTCAATTTAATTTTTCCAAACTATAAATAATTTATATTTATAAAAATTTTAATATCTTATTTACCTTTGTTCTACATATTTATTTTTCTTTTTATGACGATTGCAGTAAAGAACCCCATTGATCTCTTTCAATTTGTTATTGCAATCAGCACGAGAAGGATATCGCGAACCTGACATCTCCTCAATTCTCATGATTTGAGCGTTGCAAAAGAAATGTTTCTCCTAAAAATAGTAAAGCTAAACAATATATTCATCATCAAGTGAATTATAAAAACCAACAAAAAATTAAATAAAGTCGTGATAAATGAATTAAAGTATTAACCTTTGAAGGTCTATGTAATGTATTTATATAGTCATTGTATTATAATTTAAGTTTAATTTGAAATTTATATACATCATTTTAGCGATTTAAATGAAATGTACCAAGTATATTGTGTAATAATAAGACAGCTCTTGTCATTGTATTATGTTTCTTATATTCATATAGTGTTAAAAAGTATAATTGAATATATATAAAATTTAGCAAATAATTCAATACTAAAATAATTTAAAATTCACTTACATCGCCATCATTCAATTCTTTTACTTTAAAAATATCATCAATTGTACCATCGTCGATTTCAAACTTGAATTGTGTGCTTAGCGATCTTGTTCCATCTTAAAAATTTAGTATTGAGTTGGTATCAATAGAACAGAGAAAAATATAAGTAAAATAATTACTTATAATGGTAATTCTCATAATTCTGAATAAATTTTATAAAAATAAAATCATATTATTTCACAAAAAGTTACAAAATACTCTTAAGTTTGAACAACATCCTTATTATCACTCAGTTATATAAAACTTTGTAGTATATGTGAACGAAAGGCTTGTCAATCATTTCACTATGAAAAAAATAAACAAAAATATAATAATTTAGAAAATATATAATATTATGTATATATTTAATTATTACAAGTTTATAATTAGACATGCAAATATAAATTATCATAGTTTATATATTTATATATACATATATATATATATATATATATATATATATATATATATATATATATATATATATATATATATATATATATATATATATATATATATATATATATATATATATATATATATATATATATATATATATATATATATATATATATATATGGGCGGTTCCAATGAGAACCCCAATAAATATGAGAACTAAGAACCCAATATCAACCATGCATGATACAAAAATAAAGAGGGAGATTAAAATTGAATTGGTGAATTGTAATTAAATAGACTTTACAAACTGAAATAAAGGGTAAACACGTAAAAATCCTAGAGGCATAAAAGGAAAAAAAACTGACAAAGAAACTAAATTCGATTTAAAATTCCCCACGTTCCAAATATATATTCCATTCAAAACTCAAACTAATCCTCTTAACTGCTCCCCACGTCCAAGCCTCAAAGGAACTCCCCGCAAGATATTCTCTTCATCCTCTCACCTCTTAAGAATCATCTTTCTATAGTTACAGAATCTCATCATGATTGGTGTCTGTAACCATAATATTGTGATTTTATAAGTTATACCATGCGATTCTGTAATTTATTGAAAGAGATTCTGTAAGTTAATAAAGCCGATTCTATTTTTTATACCATGCGATTCTGTACTTTGTTGAAAGGGATTCTGTAAGTTGATAAAGCCGATTCTATTTTTTAGGGATTCTGTAAGTTGATAAAGCCGATTCTATTTTTTATACCATGCGATTCTGTACTTTGTTGAAAGGGATTCTGTAAGTTGATAAAGCCGATTCTATTTTTTATACAACGTGATTCTGTACTTTGTTGAAAGGGATTCTGTAAGTTGATAATATACGATTCTGAGGATATAATATGCGATTCTCTGCGTTGATAATTATTACATGATTCTGTAACTTATTGTATACGATTCTGTTAGTTCATGAAGTAGATTATGTTATTTGTACCAAGATATTATGTAACAATGATAACGTGATTCTGTAGGTTATAATATGCGATTCTGTGTGTTGATGAAGGCGATTCTGTTAAATGTACTAAGGGATTCTGTAACCATAATATTGTGATTCTATAAGTTATAACATATGATTCTGTAATTTATTGAAAGGAATTCTGTAAGTTGATAAAGCCGATTCTATTTTTTATACAACGTGATTCTGTAATTTGTTGAAAAGGATTCTATAAGTTGATAATATGCGATTCTGAGGATATAATATGCGATTCTCTGCGTTGATAATTTCTGTAAGTTGATAATATGCGATTCTGGGGAGCAATTAAACAAATTAATTACGGTTAATTAGGCAAAAAAACTGCCTATAATATAATTGATTCTGTAACTTAAATGAGCGGTTAATTAGGCCAAAAAAACCGCCTATAATATAATTGATTCTGTAACTTAAATGAGCGGTTAATTAGGCAATGAAAAACTGCCTATAATGTAATTGATTATGAACGAAAATGACAAGCGTGCCCTTATGTTAACTTTTGGAATTTAATAGTGATTAATCACAACCATTGATTGGTTATAAATCTAATGGAAGAGATGGAGTTCTTAGTTCTCATATTTGTAAGGGGTTCTCATTTGATCCGCCCATATATATATATATATATATATATATATATATATATATATATATATATATATATATATATATATATATATATATATATATATATATATATATATATATATATATATATATATATATATATATATATATATATATAATTCATATCTCTAAATCTAGAGTACAACAAACCAGTCACGATAATAACCATTGAGCTTTGATTCTCCCGTTTTAATTTTTCTCTAGAGCACATGCTAAATCTTCCCACAAAGTGATAGCTATGGTGTTGAACCAGATAAAAGAATAATATATATATATATATATATATATATATATATATATATATATATATATATATATATATATATATATATATATATATATATATATATATATATATATATATATATATATATATATATATATTTAATATTTATGTGATAAAATATATTTCAGATATTTCATATAAACAATAATAAAATTATAACTTACTCATTATCATGTATTGTAAAGCTTCTAAACAAAATTTTTTTTCATTCCTGTCCATGCTATCAATCATATAAATTTTATCAACTATTCCAATCACATCTGTTGATGTCCTGAGGCTCAGCAGCAAGATTAGCAAGTAATCCCGAATTTGGTGACGGGGCTTGGTGTCGATATGGACCATACGGGTCCCCTCATCTCCTTTAAAGGCCGATCCCCTGTCTAGATAAGAGAGCTGCATAATAAGCTCATTAGAGAACCAGATTTGGGTTCTTCGGTGATTTCTTTGACGGTCAAGTCAGTATTTGAGTTTTAGTGGAGAAGAAACTAATAAGCTGAGTAAGTTCTTATGCTACGTGTGCAGAAATTGCATACCTGTGGTCCCATGAGGGCCCCGGATCTGGTCCAGGAGGAGCCCTTCCCATTAGTAGGTGATGAGCCCATATATATACCCAGCATAGAAGGGCAGAAGCATAATTCTAGCCGAGTCCAGGCTGACAGCTGGATCGGTAGTGTTGACAGGTGTCGACTGCGCATGCGTCGAGTCACCATTGACTTGACGTGATGGTGATTGAGGAGGTATGGCGAATGATGAGTCACGAGGACTCGTGGCTGTTGTGATGATGATAATGGATAGCTATTGGCGTAGGGTTCGAGGATGAACCGCCTTTCGACTCGGTTCTGCGAAAGGGCTGACAAGTGCCACCTTTTTTGTCGGCCTCGCAAGTTGTCGACCCATCCTGGAATGAATGAGGGGAGTCAACTCAATATGATGAGGTCGAGTGAGAATCTGACTCGACTCGGACCTACTCGTGAAAGGACGAGAGCTTGCGGTGCTCGAGACGCCCTGGATGGGAAGTGAGCTGATCTGTTGATTAGTATTGACTTGGGACATGTGTCGACTCCAAGAGGAGGATTAATACTTGGTGAATTATTGTTATAATATTGGCCCCTTTTGCTTGGACTCGGGGTAGCCGAGTTTAAGTGAAAAAGGACTGTTGCTGGCCAGGTCCGGAGGTGCATTTATGAGGGGTGCTGAAGAGTCTCTTCGGATGTGATGTTGTTGACATCAGAGGATAATTCTGGGCTACCGCCGCCTCGAAAAATTGTGAAAAATAATTTAAAAAATTGTGAACACGATCTAAATTAGGTAGTTAAATTAAAGTAAGATTTGGTAGTTTAAACTGGGAACTTTCATTTGGTAAGATTAATTTGGTAATTTAAAATTTAATAAAATTTTGGTATTATTTCTGAAATATTTTGAAATTAAAATAATTTGAAAATTTGTGAACACGATCTAAATTAGGTAGCTAAATTAAAGTAAGATTTGGTAATTTGAAATTTACTAAAATTTTGGTGTTATTTAATTCACTTTTACTGAAATTAATTTTATTTTTAACACAATTTGTTTGGTATGACAATAAATTTTCACAACTATTTAAAAATAAAATAAAACTTCAATTAAAATTTGCAAATTTGGAAACTAATTTATTTGGCAAAAATTTTAATTGCTATAATATTTAAAAACCGAAAATATATTTTCACAAATATTCAAAATGAAAAAATCCAAATTAAAATTTGGAATTTAGGAAGCTAAATTATCTTTAAAGCAAATTTAATTTCAGTCATCATATTTAAAAACACCAAAATTTTTCAAATATTTTAATTCATGAACTCTTGATTTACATGAATAATTTTGAATTTAATAAAATTTCACAAATTAATAAAATTAAAAAATCTAAAATTAAAATTAATGTCAGAAAATATATTTTATAATTGCTATTTTTAAAAATGCGATATATTTTATTCTAACATATTCAATAACTCAAGTCTAGAAAATTAAATGAATTATGATTAAAAATAACTATTAGATATAAAAATATTAAACATATTAAAATAGAAATAAATAATTGTGATAAAGATATATTACATACCTGAATTATTTTCTCCAAGCAACCGACGTTTCATGAGTTGAAGATAAAAATCACCGATTTGTTTTCATGCGATAATGTTTACCAGAGATAAATTAAAAATGTAATAATTAAATATAAAAATATTAAACATATGAAATTAAAAATAATTTTTCAAGGATTGTAGAATAAATACCTGAATAATCTTTCTCCAAGTAAGAGTGCATTGGATCATAGATAAAATATCAAGAGTTATTTCTAATTAAAACTCAAGATCCTAAAAATAATATTTTTCATAACAATTAAAACCAAAAAATTACTTCACAAATTAAAATAAAAATTATATTGGATGGGGTAGATTAAATACCTGAATTATTTTCCCCTAGCAATAAAATAGTCATGGGTTGAAGATAAAAAATCAAAGATTATCTTTTTAGTGTAGTAATTTTTAGAAAAGTTAACTTTTAATAAAAAAATAATTATTAAATATATAAAATTAGAAGTAACTAATCGAGGGTTGCATAATAAATACCTGTAAAATATTTCTCCAAGAAAAAGTTCCTTGGGTTATAGATAAAATTATATAGGAATTAAACTAATGATCTGAAAAAATTTTGACAATAATTAAAATAAAAAATAATACACAAATTAAAATAAAATAAATATTGAATGGGGATAGATTAAATATCTAATTTATTTTTCAGAGATAAGAAAAAATTTGGAGTTCGGGAAAAACATTTCAAGGAAACTACAAAACTAAATTTTCCCATTTTGAAAAGAAACTTAAATGAGATTATGAGGATTTGATATTATTTGTGATTTGAATTAGTTACTAAAGATATTGTAAAGATGCACTAATTTATTATAAATTGGTTTTACCACATATATATATATATATATATATATATATATATATATATATATATATATATATATATATATATATATATATATATATATATATATATATATATATATATATATATATATATATATATATATATATATATATATATATATATATATATATATATATATATATATATATGTTTAAATTAAAGGTTGAGATATTATAGCAATTCAAATGGACGGATTGGATGAT
Source organism: Asparagus setaceus (assembly GCA_012295165.1). Lineage (NCBI taxonomy): Eukaryota > Viridiplantae > Streptophyta > Magnoliopsida > Asparagales > Asparagaceae > Asparagus > Asparagus setaceus. The sequence goes on from CM022701.1 coordinate 53,226,768, forward strand.
ATGACACGTGTTAAAAAATTTTGAGAAGGAGGAGGATGATGTGGCATCCTCTGGTGAGTTTTTTTAGCTTTTTAGTTTTGCTTTAATGTATACCCTAGTAAAAGATAGTTTAGATGAAGGCTTAAAATTGATTTTGAATAGAGATTACAGGATGATATAATAGTACACGTCATTTTTTATAGAACGAATCTGATGTGATGACTTGTGGTGAGTTTGTAATCTTTTGGTTTTGCTTCAATGTACACCGTAATATAGATTTGGTATTATACTAGTTATTTATTGTTGAACTAAGCCTTGGTAATCTCAGTGGGCTACTGTAGCTCATTCTTTTATTAAACTGCCTTTTTTAGATCAAGAAGGAGCTTCAATAGAGGACCATTGAGGAAAATTTCTTGGAACTATTCCTGTAAAATGACGTGTAAACAGCTAAAGAAGGAGAAGCATATTATGTACTATATATGTAAAATAGCAATAAAAGAAAAAGTTGGTTATTCATATTGTTTAATTTTTACATCTCATTCACAAAAATTAGGTTTTATTTCAATGAGTTTAAGCTTGGGGCATGACAGAGTTGGTATCAGAACGTAGGATGAGGCCTAGATAAAAAGTCAGGATAGGATCCTCGAACTATAGGTTATGAGTCTATTTTTTAGCAATAACCTATATTATATTGTAGGAAAGGCCTAACTTCGCTCACAGTAGTGCGGGAAGTAATATCCCCTTTAATGAGCCATATCTATCTTGCCCATGTGGGAGATGGTACACCAACCAGTAAGTGTTTAATGTAGTGACTGAACGAGATGCTTATATATAGCAGTTTCAGATGTGTTCCTTCAACTTCAAAGCTTGGGGAATAGACTAGAATATGCAGAGATTGTGCTTGGGCAATTTGAGAGAGAAAGGACAAGGCTATCCCAAGACTAAGAAATCCTTGTGCGATAAAGAAATCTATTAATTCAGGAAAATGATGACCAGAGACGCTATGCTGAAGTACAAGAAATTGAGAAACTTGAAGCACTTATCGAGTTAGATAATGAAAGGAGAAATAATAATCGAGAAATTATTATAGTAGAGTCTAGCTTAGAAGAAGATCCGGAGGAAGAGCTAGAAGAAGATGCGGAGGAGGAAGTAGAGGAAGAGCCGGAAGAAGACCCCGTAGAGGATCATGAGGAGGACCCAAAGGAAAATCATGATAATCCAAAAAATAAGCAAAAATAAATATGTATATGTTTATGTATATAGTAACCTTAACTATAACTAGCTTGTAGTATAGTAGGTGCATAATTCTAGCTTGTAAGCACATGTTTTAAGTCTTAAGGGCGCATAATTTTGGTTTATATGGACCCAATTTTGTAGACATTTCCTATACAATTGTACTTATATTGAAATATAGTTATGCTTGGCTCTATAAATATTCTTAAATATAGATGATTAAAAGTTACATAGTAGCTACTAGCATACAATACTTGCTTATCTGACAAAGCTATATTATTTGAGATGGTTAGACGAGGAAGGCCCCACCGTACTTAAGAAAATAATCAATTTAATGCTGATCCCAATGTTTTAGGTCAGATTTTGGCAACGGTTGCACAACTCGTGCAAAAGCAGAGAGTCCAAAACAATGAACCAAAAAGGAGGGAAGCCACAATTGAAAATATTAAACAATTGAAAATGAAAGAAGATAAAGCTCTTGAACGATTTCGAAAGTTCAACCCGCCAAAATTCTTCGATGAACCCGAAGATGAAAAACCAGAACTACGGCTTGAAGACTGTAGGATCGAAAAAAGTTTTGTTTGATTGGCTTTGAAAAGGTTACAATCACACTCTCTTGATTACAGAGGAAGAGAAGGTTGATTTGACTTCTCTTTTGTTATGTGGGTTCTTGATAGTGAAAGGATGCTTCCCTCGATGCTCACGTCGAGATTGCTTCCCGTTGACGATCAGAACAAGGTTGCTGATGATCTTGAGATTGCTGAATGATCTTTGCTTCTTTGTTAGCTTCTGCGTCTAAGTCTCTCTCTGTGCGTAAGTGTCTTCCTTCATAGCTGCTCAAGGCTATTTATAAGGTTTTAGGCATGTAACTGACCACCCCCCATCGTGGGAATGTGGCTCCTTATTATCAGCTGTTGATGGGTTAAAGTCGTGGGAACATGGTCGACGTGGGCGTTTTGGTTGAGTATGGATGAGTCGAGCTTCGCTGCATGGGAGAACCTCAGATGATGGTCGAGCTTCGCTTCGGGCGAACCTCATATGCATGTCGAGCTTGTTGCGGTTTTATCTCGATTGGATGTCGAGCTTCTCTGCTGTGGGTGAACCTCGGTTGAATATCGAGTTTCCCTGCTGTAGGTGAACCTCGGTTGAATATCGAGTCTCGGTTGAATGTCGAGATTCACTGCTGTAGGTGAACCTCGGTTGAATATCGAGTTTCCCTGCTGTAGGTGAACCTCGGTTGAATATCGAGTCTCGGTTGAATGTCGAGATTCACTGCTGTAGGTGAACCTCGGTTGAATATCGAGCCTCGGTTGAATATCGAGATTCACTGCTGTAGGTGAACCTCGGTTGAATATTGAGTTTCCCTGCTGTAGGTGAACCTCGGTTGAAAGTCGAGTCGAGCTTCGTTGCTGTAGGCGAAATCTCGGATGAAGATCGAAGCCGCTAGGTGGGCTTAACCTCATATGCATGTCGAGCCATTTGCCGAGGCGAACCTCCTCTTTTAATGTGGAGCCTCGCAGTTTTGCGAATTTCCTCATATTTGAGTAAGCCTCAACATTCTTTTGTCTCTTAGCATTTTTTAATGCTTACAAAACCCCCTTCAAAGTTTTCAGACTCGAATCAGGTTGTGCAGGGTCTGAAATACTTTGAATCTTCTTGATTGCTGCGAACGAGGCTTGCTCATCAACTTCATCAAAACTTATAATACGAGGCTGCAGCAACGAACCCCGCATTATTTGAATTTTGACGCTTCGTATTGATCCTTATTAAAGCCTATGTCCACGTGGCGGCCTAGAGATTTGATATCTTTCAAACGTCCCTTAATATCCGTGAATCCTGTCCGCAGATCTCGCCTTGGGGATTGTGTGGGTCGTTTCAGCCACGTGTTTCGGCCGTCGATTCGTTTCTTCCAAACTCTATATATAGCATTGAAGGGTCTAGAAAGACACCTCCTGTTCATTTCTTCCAAGCTGTTGAACTTCTCCTTTGCACCTGAAATTTTTACCTTCTTCAGCCATGGCCCCCAAGACTTCCGCTGGCAAAGGTAAGAGGACTGCTGGGCCCGTCGATGCTTCCACCATTCCGCCCGCTTTCTCAGGTAAAAGCTTTGAAGATCTGATTTTTAACCGCCTTAGGGTTGGTTTTCTGGAGCAATTCTCACCCTTGAGACGAAACCCATCTGAAAGGTGGCGTCTTTCCAACTGCGTAGGCAGTTTCAACGAGGCTTGCCTCATTTGACTAACAAACCTCGTCTTTATTGACGAGGTTCATGCACCCCCAGTTCACTTGTGCTGTTGGGCAAATGAACCTCCAGATTCACCTGAGGACAACTCTGCGAGACTTGGTTTCCCCACAGAACTCCGCTCGGAGTTTATTTGAAGTTTGTCTATCTAGCGAAGTTCGAAGTTCGTCTATTTAGCGAAGCTCAAAGTTCGTCTATTTGGCGAAGTTCGAAGTTCGTCTATTTGGCGAAGTTCAATTCTTTGAACGACGTTCCTCCCTTTGGCGAAGCTCATTTTCTTGTCAAACGAGGCTCGTTTGGCGAGGCTCATTTTCTTGTCAAACGAGGCTCGTTTGGCGAGGCTCGTCTGTTTGACTAGCATTGCTGTCATAATAGCCCTAGTATTTTGGAGTAATAACTCAATCCTTGTAATAACTCAATCCTTGGACTGACTTATTTTACCTCCTTTGTCTTATGTGCAGTTGTGCATTTGTCTGCCCCTATCCCACATCGGGGTGCTTTTGGCGCAAGCAGTGCTCAAGGTACCGACCCTGATGTTTACTATTCCTCTCTTAGGGATGTCCCTATATTCGAGGATAGAAGCGAGGAGGCTCTTAGACTGCTTTCAGAGCTTTCGACCTCTACTTTAAGGCGATTAGTGACGGATGCCCCTTTAGAATCCATGTGGGGCGCCCATTAGGAAATCTATTTTTTTGTTCGGTGATGATTTAGAAGACCCCGACTTGCTTGAATTGGGTTCTTACCGGTGGCTTAGAACTGTGGGCCAACGTTCTATGTTCCTGCCTGTGATGGAACGTGGATCGCTCGCTTATTGATTTGAGAACGCCGGTTCGGGCAAATGGCGGGATTTAACTCCCTTCCAAGATGGAGTGACTTGTGGTCATTTTTCCCGAGATGGTGCGCAAGTAGACCGCCACGGCCGTTACATAACTGGCCTGCATCCGGGATTATTTCAAAAGGATTTTCCTGTCGGCGAGTCAGCTGCTGAAGCCAATACTTTTGATCGGACTTTTCATGCTTCTCAGCGTCAATTTCCTGCCAAAGATTTCAGGACTCCTGGCTGGTCTCGTTGGGGTTCTTCTCAATGGTGGCCACGTGTCACCGAATATATCCTCAAGGAAAATCTCGAAGATCTTCAGAGATTTGGACTCTATACGCCGATCAGGGCGACTCAATTTGGTCTGAAGACCAACTCTCACCAATTCTTTGGCATTCTGGAGTTGTACAATCCTGATACCCGCACATTCTTCACCCCTGACGGCGAATTAGGCATCACTCTGCACGAGATGGCTGAGGTTTCGGGACTACCGTATGGCCGGTATCCTTATGAGGAGTACGTCCCAAGCCACAAAGAGCTGGTAAGCTTGGAGAAAGATTATCCCCAAGTCGTTGAGACTTACTAGGAGGTAATGTGTCATTACCATATCTGTGCGTGCTCCCAAGGCCGTGCAGATAAGAAAGGTGAGAAGACTGTCAGCCACAGCATATGGGCCCATTATCTTTTCACTGGTTTGGACAACAAAAATGATCCTGTATTACCTTTAGGCCCCCTTGAAGCAGGTCCTTTATCGCAGCTAGTGCTCAATAACCTCCCACTTTCCTATGTACTCTCCACAGATGAGCACGGTTTTCCAGCGGGAATGACCTTTGACACCTATATTTATCAGGCCGGGGAACCCATTTCTTCGAAAGCGGCGTTAGCAGGTTACCTCATGCTGTGGCTGAAACATGTTGTAGTTCCTTGCGGCAGTTTTGATGTACTGCCCATTGATGTGATTTTTCCAGCTGTTTGCATAGCTCACGGCCGTCAATATGCTCTTCTTCCTGCTATGATCACCCGCCTTCATTGGGGTTCACGGTGTCTTTGCGGCGCTTTCACTCAAAGCGAGAACCCTAGAGTAGAGCGCCTATGCCTACCTTATGGCATGGTTTGTCATGCATTGCCCTACGCTTATGAGTGCACCTTCTACACAGGTGGATGGACAAATTACCCCTTTTGTCCAAAAACTAGAAAATTCAGAATGGAGCAAACACTACATGGTCTCCGTGTGGCGTGCTCTCCGGTATTATAAGAATTATTCCTTCAACCGGTGCTTTTCTCGCTTCTCTGGGGCTAGCTATGGGCAGACTGTAGTGGATGAATCCAATGCCCAAGGTTATACCACTTTGTCATTGGGCTGTTTCTTGTGGCTCTTGAACATCCGTCCGGGGTATTTTATTTACCGCGTCGGTCCAGTGTGTGTGGTAGAACCTTACCTACCATGCCGCTTTGCCCGTCAATTCGGGTATGATCAACTATATGTAGGTAACCTCAACACTCAGTTACAATCGATGGTGCGGCTGATTATCGGGCGGGCACGGTATTGGGCATTGCGGGTGGCACGGGTGTTCGTTTTTCACTTCCACAGTGGGATCCGCAATCCCGGATGACTTTTGCCTACTGTAAATGGCACTGTATAGCAAACGCGGAAATTCCAGGCTTCAACATTAATTCTTCTGGGCTACGATTGATTCGGCGCCTTTATAGAGAAGGACAGAGCTCAACTAAGAGTCGCATGTCAGGACTGAAGGAGTTCTTGCATGCCGAGAAGGATGCTGGAGTTGCTGAACCCCAGACGAAGGTTGGTGCGGACACATCACGCCAATCTAGCCCTCACGAGACTCAGGCGGAGATAGACGAGGCTCTGGATGACAGCGTGTTCCCAAGCCCCTCTAGATTGAACGAATATGGCAGTAACATTCCTTTTGCTGCCGGCGCTGAGGATACTACTAGGGTTGCATTTGCATCTGAGGCACCCAGAAATTTCATCCCCACAGATGAACCGTCGGAGCATCCTCCACGGGAATCTCTCGAAAGTCATGACTCGCCTAGTCGGCCTGCTGGAGCTATGCCCGAGAAGACCATTCCCATTCCAGGGTCTGCTGGTATGATAATTTTGACTTGTCATAATCCTTTAGACTATCACCTCGTCTAACTCTTTTCATCTCCTTATGATTTTTTTTATAAAGAACGAACTGGAGAAAGCGAAGCTTCGGTGCCAACAGTCCGAGGATCCAAAAGACCAGGGCCTTCACGGACCAAACATTTGGCCAAGCGAGTAAGGCAAGAGGCTCTGATTGGTCCTGCCACCGGTTTGAGTACGACTGCTGAAGGCGCTCCTGACGTTGTCGAAAGTGCTCCGGTCTATGCTGAAATGTCCACGGCGGCCGTTGCTGTTTCTGAGTTGGAGACCAGGACTCAAGATGATGATACGGTGATCCCTGCAGCGATTGTGCCTGACACTTCACTTGCTTTTTCTATCATCACCACTCCCTCAATTGAAGTTCCGCCAGTCCCGGCATCGGTTTGTCAGTTGGGGTCAAGTCCTTCTACTGCTACCCCCTCTTCTTTCGACTTGTCAAAAGAATACGGGGTGTCTATAATTCGCAATAATTTCTTCACCATCCTAAAAGAATCTCCTATTCAAGTGTTGGAGCGTGGTGGGGATTTTGCTGGGATCAAGGCTGTATTGGAACCTCTCCTGGATGTGATGCAGAACTTGACCAATGCTACGGCTGCTTGCCCTACGTAACACGCCCGTACGTAGAGGCCCTCTTCAACAAATGGCAAAGTCGGCGCGATCAGCCCCTTCATTCCATGATTGAAGATCGTGCCATGCAGCTTATAAGACAAAGGGATGATTCCCAATTTGAGCTCCAGCGTCAAATACTTGAGAAGAAGCAGGCAGTTCACCAGCTCGGGGAGATGACCACAACTATATTTAATGAAAACAAGAGGATTGCTGACATCGAGCGCAACCAACAACTCCTAGTTGACTCCTACAAGGCTGCGCTCATCGATATCCAGGCCAAGCTAGCGGAGGCAGAGAGTGAATTAATGGCTGCTACCGAGAGGCATCGGACTCTGACAGCTCAATGGACAGAACACCAAGCGACAGTGCAAGCCGAATCTGATGAATTGGAAAAGCTAAGTGTTGCTGTGAGCCACATGCCGATACTCTCTGACAACGATCTTCATAATCAAGCTACGGAAGAGGTTAAAACCGCCCACCGGGAAGCTATGGTCACACTTGCTGCAGAGATCCGTCAGGCCGTCGAGCACTTGTAACTTATGTATCTTCAATTAAATTATGAATAAAATTCCATCTTTCGTGTTCACTCAATATTTTCTTGTGCAATTTGTATCTGCAATTTGGAATTTTCAGCAAACCCCCAGCTATCAACGGACTTGGTATGTCTTTATCCGCTGCCGTTTGAACCGGACTAGCCATACTTTTCCCCTCAGTATGGTGAGTTTTCGAGGAGGTTCTTTTAGGCTTAACTGCTAAAATCTCTCCTCTATTTACAAACAATTAAATTGTAAACGAGCCTCGTTTATGAGGATGACGAGGTTGAAATATTGGCATATCACTGAGTAGGCCTATACGGGGTGACGAACTTTATTCGGCATAAATAACGAACGTCGAAAAGGTAAGATATTGGCGCATCGCTTGGTAGGCCAATATTAGCCTATGAATATCATTTATGAGAAATGATGAGCATTAAGGAATTGAAATATTGGCACATTACTTGGTAGGCCAATATTGGACAATGAACGTCATTTATGAGAGATGACAAACATCGAAAAGATAACATATTGGCACATCGCTTGGTAGGCCAATATCGGACAATGAACGTCATTTATGAGAAATGGCGAACATCGAAAGGATAAAATATTGGCACATCACTTGGTAGGCCAATATCGGACAATGGACGTCATTTATGAGAAATGGCGAACATCGAAAAGATGAAATATTGACACATCACTTGGTAGGTCAATATCGGACAATGGACGTCATTTATGAGAAATGGCGAACATCGAAAAGATGAAATATTGACACATCACTTGGTAGGTCAACATCGGACAATGGACGTCATCTATGAGAAATGGCGAACATCAAAAAGATGATATATTGGCACATCACTTGGTAGGCCAATACTCAGAAATGCCAAGATAACGAGTCAACACATGGCAGATCATTATCCCTGATAATTAGATACGGGTGATGTTCTTCGCATGGTAGAACACTATATAGCACAGAGGTAACTTTTAACGTGATAACATTTTGTAATCCCACCGTCCTATTGAAGAGGATTGATGAGTGAATTATGCAAGCTGAAGCTACTATCTTGCAGAACTGACACAAAGCTAAGGGTAATATTTCTTCAGAAACTTACCGTTAATAGGCATCATGATTTTGTCGCCTTCTTGATTGGTTAGGCGGTATGCTCCATTCGAGTAAACAGACTCCACCACGAATGGTCCTTCCCATTTTGGTTCGAATTTTCCCCTTTTTTTGGAATTCAAAATCATTGGGCCGGACAGAAGAACGAGGTCGCCTTCCTTGAAAATCGACATCGACTTTCTTGTCAAATGCTTTGGAAATCCGGACCTGGTAAAACTCGATATGTTGTTGAGCCTGTAGTCGCTTTTCGTCTAACATTTCAAGTTCCTCAAGACGTCGGCGATGACTTTCTTAAGTCGTCATTCCGGTGGTTAATGCTATTCGTAGCGATGAGATTTGAATTTCCTCGGTAAAATAGCCTCGCTGACCATAAACTAGAGAATATGGGGTGGTACCGTCGATTGTGTCGAACCGTTGTGCGGTAAGCCCACAAACTTTGCTGACTTGTCATTCTAATCCTTTTTGTTTGAAGAGACCATCTTAGTAAGAATCTTGATGATCGTCTTATTAAAAGCTTCAGCTTGTCCGTTCGCAGCGGGGTAGTAAGCTGTTGATGCTAAATTTCGGATCCGGAATTTATCGCAGAATCGCGTGAAGGCATGACTGACAAATTGTGGACCATTGTCATGGACAATCTGCCTTGGCACACCATATCGGTATATGACATGATGTTTAACAAATTTGATCACATCACTTGTCTTGACCAATCTCAATGGAATGGCTTCGGCCCACTTTGAGAAATAATCAGTTATCGCCAATATGAAGTGATGTCCTTTTGAAGAAGGCGGAGAAATTGGACCAACAATATCCATTCCCCATATTTCAAATGGTCAGGACGTGGTAGTAGGATGCAAGTATTCCGGCGGTTGATGAAGGTAGTTAGCATGTATCTGGCATGCATGACACGTTTAATAAAACCACGGCGTCTTTACCATTGTTGGCCAATAATAACCAAGTCTACGCAATCGGTCCCATAACTTAGGTCGGTGGTGTGCTCCACAAATGCCATCATGAGCTTCTTTCAAGACTTGCTCGCTTTCTTAATTGACAAACATCGAAGGCGAAGCCCGTCATATGACCTTCTATATAGAGTCTGTAATTGGGAGTCGTAGTAAAACCTTGATGCTCGCCGACGAATATACTCTCTTTCTTTTGTGTCTTTAGGCAATATCCCGTGCAAGACATAGTCGATGATCGGGAACCGCCAATCTCGTGCTTCGAGTGACTTAGGATTGTCCTCGACTGCTTGGATCTGCAATGCGTATTTTAGCCGGAATAATTATCTACTAGACACGATAATCTGCTGAGTAGCGTTCTCAGGCAAGGCTAGTGTAGCTGCGAGTGACGCCAATGCATCGGCATAAGTGTTCTGTAGACGGGGTACATGATCAATGTAAAAACTTTTAAACGAGTCAGCTAAAGTCACGGCTGCTGCATGGTGAGGTACTAGGTCTTCGTGCCTGACTTCGTACTCTCCCCTTACTTGTTTCACGATTAGCTGTGAATCCCCAAATGCTTCCAGGTGTCTCACATTTAATTGTTTGGCTATGTCGAGACCAATCAATAACGCATTGTACTCTACTACGTTATTGGTACATGGTTCTGATAACGACACCGCTCGTGGCACCACATGGTTCTATGGAGATACTAATACCACCCCCACTCCGGCTACAGCAGGGCCGTTAGGGGTTGCTTCTGCCACAAAGAACAACCGCCATACTGCTCCTTAGACACCGATTAGCTTCATAAGGTTCATCGTGCATGTCCCGATATAATTCGATTTTTCTTCCAATGGATGGTTAGCCATAAGATCGCATTACGCCTTGACCCTTCATTGCCTTCGAGGTTTGAAGTGAATATCATATTGAGATAGTAAAGTGCCCATCTAGCCATTCGACCATTCAATGTGTCAGTCGGGTCATGAATACCGTGATAGGATCGATTTTGGAGATGACGTGTATGGTCTACCCCACTAGATAGTGCCGCATCTTTGGATGGTAAAGACCAAAGCTAAACATTCCTTCCGAATGGGAGGATATCGATATTCACCCGGCAGTTACGGGTAATAGACCGCTTTGTTCATGGCCATTGTCGTTGTCTTGCGCTAAGAGACACTGCTAACACATACTCAGAAGCAATATAAATCGAAAGGATTTTCCGATTGAAGCAACTAGCAATGGGGATTGGAAAGATATGTTTTAATCTCTTGAATGCTTCTTGGCAATCTTTATCCCAAACAAAGGATACCCTTTCTTCATGAGTTTCAAAATGGTCGACATTTTCCTCGATAAGTTGGAAATGAACTCGCGAATGTAAGCCAAACGCCTTTGAGACCACGGCTCTCGAGACTTCTAGGAGGTGGAAGTTCTGGATAGCTTTGACCTTATCCGGTCAAGACGATACCATCCGCCGTGACCACTAACCCTAGGAATTTACCACTTGACATCTCCAGGAAAGACTTGGTTGTGTTCATCTTCAACTGATGTGCCCGCATTATCTCAAATGTTGTCTTCAAGTCATGCAAGTGATCACTTTTGTGACGACTCTTGACTACTAAACCGCTTCACGTAGCATTCCACTTGTTTTCGTAAATGTTTTCGAAAATAGTGGTCATGGCTGTTGGTATGTAGCCCCGCATTTTCAAGCCGAAAGGCATGATCAGATAACAAAGATATTCCCGACGGTGTTCGAAAGCAAGGTGCTTTTCATCATCGATGCATTTTGATTTGATTGTATCACGAAAAGCCATCCATAAAAGACATCCTTTCAAATCCACATGTGTTGTCGATAATAAGATCCGTGATTGGTAGAGGAAAATCATCTTTCGGACATGCTAAATTTAAATCTCGTGTCGGCCTTGCGGTCGGATCTGTCCGCTTTTCTTCAAAACGGTACTATATTGATACCCAACGGTGTTGCACTTCCAATGAACCCCGCTTTGATTAGTTTTTCAATTTCTTTCTCGATGGCCTTCATGACTGAGGGAAAATCGGCGTTATTCTTTGTTTAGGGCTTAGCACGGCGATATTAAGGCGGTGCATAGCCACTTGAGGGTCTAAGCCGCATATCTTCATAATTCCATGCGAAGACATCGATGTATTCCCGCATCAAAGCAATAAGGCTCTCCTTTCTTTAGCGGTCAAACTATCGCTTATGAATATGGATTTTGGATTGGCTTCATCCCCCATATTAACTTGGACTATTTTGTCATCAGTAGGCGGTTCTCGTTGTTCAAAACGATGTTCCCATTGCATTCCAAGCTGTTGACTTAGCGGATCCTCGTATAGTGGCAAGAGGTCATCTTCTTGAATCTCAATTGGACTGGCTAAGGTCATATTGGCCATAAGGGACCTAAATTTATGTCCTATACTGACGTCGGAATCCCAGGAAACTGCTTCAGAAGATGAGTGATCTGAATCGCCCTCAGTCATGACATGCCATGAGTATGGCGGCGATTCATATCCTAGCCCTTTACGAGTTTTATGATAATAATCATCAGGCTAACCTTCCGGGACATAAGCAGATCGGATTGGTGTCTTGATACCTTTCCCGTAGTTTAAGCCTTCTTTGTGAAGGAAATCATACCCCATTTTCTTCATCAAATTTTGCGCTGTTGGCAAGAAATATGAGAATTGGGGTTCCTTTTCCTTTGCTTTGGGTTGTTCTAACTCAGTTTGCAATGGCTTATTGACCTGCCCAAGGATAATGTCTTTCTGATCATTATTCTTGGCCGGTATCACAAAAACCGCTTGTGAAGAATTAGAGTACTGTTGGCTAGTCATAAACGACGACTGAATTGGCATGTGCAATGCGGGTTCAGCATACAACCGTGGAATAATTTCTGACATCAAGTCAGTATGACTTTTAACACTCAATGCTTAAGCTAAATCATAATTATTATTGAAAATAACTACGTCGTCATCTGGCTTATTCAGATCAATTACAAAGGGTTTTACATCATTGAAGATAACTGTTTGTTCGGACTCAGACGCCTTCATTTTCGCCGAGTCTTCGACCGTGGTTCTCCAGTTTGGCCTTCCTCAAGGTAATGGACAAAATCAGTAAAATAATTCTCCACGCCCTTGAATGGTTGCCTTTTCGCGACCAATGTTTTAACAGTCTCTTCCTCATCCACATACTTCATGCATTGATGCAACGTAGATGGAACGATCAAGTTTTCATGGATCCAGGGTCGACCCAAGAGCATATTATAAGATGTATCTGCATCGATGACATAGCAGGTAATGTCTGTCTTCAAGTCTCCTATTTGGCATTTGAGTTTGATCTTGCCCAAAGGACGGGAATTGGTGGCATTGAAACCATAAATGGTGATCCACTTGTTGCCAGCGATGAAGCGGTATCCCCGTGATGTTGTATAATTCTTAAGGGAATGATACTCAATGCACTCGTCAACTTGAACCCATTGATTCGAGAGAGCCAATATAGCCAGAAATAAAGGGGTCTATCATGCTTGGGTTCTTCACTTGCATGTCTTCCGATGAGAAGGTGATGCAAGGTATTGGCCCCTTGAAGACTTGGTGACATTGGGTGCAAATTTCCGCTGACTTCTCCGGAAAATAAGTGAGGAAAATTTCGTTATTCGCCAATGCTTCTCGCAGAGCTTCTCTAGTCGATTGAGACAGTCACAAAAGTTTAAATAATGTGATTCTTGCCGGGATGTTGGAAGTGAGCTAGAACATCGAACCGAAAGGGCCTTCAGTTTCAGCGCACTTTCGAAAGTGTTTTATTGTAGCGGATCTCTTTTGTCCTGGGTTCACCGGCTAGTGCTTTTGCTGATACGTCGGGTGTCGCCTCGGAGTATTCCTTTAAGTACTCTTTCCCGCCTCGGGTGCCCAATGCTTGAACAGGTTGTACGACTAGGACGACTTTCTCCTTGGTAGAGTTATTGACTTGCTCCTCTTCCGGTACAGCGGAGATGGTATTGCAAGCTTTCCTTTTGAACTTGGAAGAGGTCCATTGCTCATCTGATAACAGGTCAGGATGAACCGACATAATTTCGCCTTTCGGCGTAGTGTAAGGGACCATACCTTGCACCTCCCGCTGTTAGAGGTCGAAGTTCACGATTCTGGCCTCTGCCTGAGGGATCGGCTTCACACCATCCTACACTTGGAATTCCGCAAAATCACCAAATTGGAGAGTGACCATATTTACAGACACTTTCTTCTAATCCTCCCGAAGAGTCATAACACCTGCTTCTAACAAGACTTGGATCTTGTCTTTCAAAATGTAACATGCTCCCGTCGGATGATGCACCATTCGATGGTACATGCAATATTTTGGATCATCCGTCCTTGAAGCTTCCTCCGACTTTTTTATTTCCGGAAGCGTGTTCTTGTTCATCTTGAGCAAAGTCTTGAAAATCGGGATAACTTGATCATCCTTGAAATCATACTTCTTCAGAGGACGGCTATCGGAAGCATTCGATTTCTGCTTAAAAGACTTTGAAGTAGGTTGAGTCTCTACAGCTAGAGTCTCCTTCCCCTTCGATTATTTTTGAGGAGTAAAATTGCTCTGATTACCCCCTTTTTTAGGATGATAGTCCTGAGGTTCTTCTGCCTCTATTCTCTTAAGCATGCTTTCAACCTGTTCCCCTTGCCTCACCAAGTCTCTCCAAGAGCGTGCTTTAACTGCGCCCATCTTTGAAAGTATGTTGATTGAGAGGTTGTTTCTGCACATCTCGATGAGTGTCGCTTCCGAGACTTGGTCATGGGAGTGCAATGACTGGTTTCTGAACCTTTTGATAAAAGTACTGACGGACTCTGTCTTCTTTTGCTTTTCGGCCAGCAAAGTGGCCATAGACACTTTAGTGTCGTCATCGAAGAATCGGGCCATAAAAAGCTTTTCCAAATCTTTCCAAGAGTGAATAGAACCAGGCTCCAACCTTCAAAACCACTCGAAAGCAACTCCCTTAAGAGTGCTAATGAATAATCGGGTCATGATAGGATCATTACCAGTTATATGCCCGGTTTGTGCTTGGAAATAATAAATATGTTGTGATGGAGAGCTTTTTCCATCAAACTGCACTAGATTGAGCGGCTTGAATTTTGGAGGATATGGGACATTATCCCACTCTGCAGGATATGGTCTGGTCACCCCCAGCTCCTTAAAACGCCCTTGGAGCTTGAGGGCATCAAACTGCTTTTGGAAATCATGTAACTTATGATCTCGCTCTTTTTGTGCGTGGGTTCGACTCTGCTTCGGATGACCGAGTGGACATCACGATCTTCTTCATAGCCTTCATGCTTTGATTTGGAACCTCCCTCGTCTACTTTCTTCTTGCCGGCGAGCTTCTCCATCATTATCTCTAGGCGTCTGATAGACTCTTGTTATGCAAAAATAAGAGCTTGTTGCTCTTCGATCTTCTTTGCCATCTCTTCCTCTTTATCAGCCATGAGGACGCTGGCTTGATCACTTAGATCAGTGTTTGAAGGTTGAGATGTGGCCATGCCGGAGTTCTCGAATTCTTCATGGGTACCGCCACTCAATTGTCGGTAGTCAAATGGAATTCTTTGCTCGGTCACGAATCTGAGTGCGTCGGTAAATACCTTGACTATCAGTTAGCGCCCCTCGTAACCCTGGGGAATATTCAGGGTCAGAAGATTTAGGACTATCTGTTGGAGTTTTGCTTCTGCTTCTCCCAACCATATTGATAGTCACTCCGGGGGAATGACCATTGCGTGGCGTCTGTCTCTGGTGATGAAACCACTTTCGTCTAGTTAATGGGTCGGATAGTCGTTCGAGGCTGTGTAAACGTATCGAGACGAGCAAACATTATGACGAGCTTCTCTGCAATGATGGCGCATTTGATCCATATCGCGCTGTTAGATAATCACGAGATCGACGGGGTACCCCGCTGATTCTCGAAAATCGAAGCCAGACAAGCCGTGACCCTCCGTGATAGAGGTTGGCGAGCTTGGCGAGGTCATCTTCTTGTTCGATTTTGGCGACGAGGCTCATTGTCTGGACGAGGTTCGCCCTGTTTCAAGGGAACCTCGTGTTGAAAATGAGGTTCGTTGTGGGGACGATGTTCATCTTGCCTCGAATGAACCCCTAGTTGAAGGCGCAGGTTCGCTATTTGGGGTACAAAGATGAGGTTCGGATGTTCCTCATCAAGCGACCCTCGGCTTGTTTGATGACCTTTGGACGATAGTGGAATTCGCCGAACGAGACCGGCTAGAGCCTTCGGCGAAGCTTGGTTCTGCCGCTCACGCTGCTTGGCACGCCTTGAGAGTGGACCGTTAGAAGGTCCACCTTCATCTGGCGGGCGAGGCTCTTGGTAGAAGCGAGCTTGACTAGTGGCCTCAAGTTGGTTTGGGCTGCTTAACAACCCACTTCTTAGCCTGTTGGCTAACTTTGGAGCCGTCTTTGAGAGGGAGGCCAGCTCGAGGTTCGAGAGGATTCGAAGAAACCACAGGGCTGAAGTCTCATACAAGACTCGACGACACTTGCGTGTCTTCACAGGGCTCGATGCCCCAGAGGAGTGGAATTCCTCATACTTACTTTGATCGAACTCAATGATCAAGGTTTGAACCTCGGTTCCAATTGCAATCTTGTCTGATTGTGCTACCACCAGTTCATCGGAAAGAACGGCTGCTCCCACTGTGGTCGCCATCTTTTGTAGGATCGAAAAAAGTTTTGTTTGATTGGTTTTGAAAAGGTTACAATTACACTCTCTCGATTACAGAGGAAGAGAAGGTTGATTTGACTTCTCTTTTGTTATGTGGATTCTTGATAGCGAAAGGATGCTTCCCTCGATGCTCACGTCGAGATTGCTTCCCGTTGACGATCAGAACAAGGTTGTTGATGATCTTGAGATTGCTGAATGATCTTTGCTTCTTTGTTAGCTTCTGCGTCTAAGTCTCTCTCTGTGCGTAAGTGTCTTCCTTCATAGCTGCTCAAGGCTATTTATAAGGTTTTAGGCATGTAATCACCACCCCCATCGGGAATGTGGCTCCTTATTATCACCGTTGATGGGTTAAAGTCGGGAACGTGGTCGACGGGCGCTTTGGTTGAGTATGGATGAGCCGAAGCCACGCATGGGAGAACCTCGATGATGGTCGAGCTTCAGTTGTAGGCAAACCTCGTGTATGGTGTCGAGCCGGCTGCGGTTTTATCTCGATTGATGTCGAGCTTCTGCGTGGGTGAACCTCGGTTGAATATCGAGTTTCCCTCCTGTAGGCAAACCTCGATTGAATATCGAACCTCGGTTGAATGTAGAGATTCATCGCTGTAGGTGAACCTCGGTTGAATGTCGAGATTCATCGCTGTAGGTGAACCTCGGTTGAATATTGAGTCTCGGTTGAATGTCGAGATTCATCGCTGTAGGTGAACCTCGGTTGAATATCGAGCCTCGGTTGAATATGGAGATTCAACT
>CM022701.1:53243941-53297180 GCA_012295165.1 Asparagus setaceus
CCGATTTTCTAGCATCGGTGCAAGTCTTAAGCCAGAAAGAAGTTAGTCTGGATCAAATTCCTATCGTGCGTGAATTTCCAGATGTCTTTCTAAAAGATCTTCCTGGAATGCCACCCAATAGGGAAATAGAATTTTTTATTGAACTCATTTCAGACACAAGCCCAATCTCAAAGGCTCCTTATAGAATGGCTCCAGCAAAACTAAAAGAACTTAAGGAGCAGTTGCAAGAACTTCTAGATAAAGGGTTTATTAGACCTAGTGTTTCACCTTGGGGCGCGCCGGTGTTATTTGTGAAGAAGAAAGATGGTAGCATGCGATTATGTATTGATTATCGGGAGCTCAATAAGATGACTATATAGAATAAATATCCATTACCAAGGATTGACGATTTGTTCGACCAATTGTAAGGAGCTCAGGTGTTTTCCAAGATCGATCTACGATCGGGCTATCATCAATTGAAGATTAAGGCTGAAGACATTCCAAAGACTGCATTTCGTACCCGTTATGGTCATTACGAATTTCTTGTGTTACCATTCGGGTTAACGAATGCACCTGCATTTTTCATGGACCTCATGAATAGGGTGTTCAAGCTCTTCTTGGATCATTTTGTGGTGATATTTATAGATGATATCTTGATATATTCAAAGAACCAGAAGGAGCATGAGGAACATCTACGGTGTGTGCTTGGTGTTTTGAGAAAGGAAAAGCTCTATGCAAAATTTAAGAAGTGTGAGTTCTGGTTAGATAATGTGCCTTTTCTAGGACATGTTATTTCGAAGGATGGAGTCTCAGTAGATCTAGCAAAAATTAAAGCAGTTGTGAATTAGAAAAGACCAACAAATGTTCATGAAATCTGTAGCTTTCTTGGCATGGCGGGTTATTATCGGAGATTCGTAGAGGGGTTTTCAGATTGCCTCACCTTTGACCCGTTTGACTCAAAAGAGAATCAAATTTTTTTGGTCTGAAGAATACGAAATGAGTTTTCAAGAGTTAAAGAACCGACTAGTATCTGCACCAGTTCTCACTATACCAATTGCAGGAGAAGATTTTACTGTTTATAGCGATGCCTCTCATAAAGGTTTGGGATGTGTGCTCATGCAAAATGGAAAAGTGATAGCTTATGATTCTCGACAATTGAAACCTTATGAGCAAAATTACCCAACTCATGATTTAGAATTGGCGGCAGTTATTTTTGCCTTGAAAATTTGGAGACATTATCTCTGTGAAGTGCATTGTGAGATCTATACCGATCACAAGAGTTTAAAATATATTTTTACTCAAAAAGAGTTGAACATGAGGCAAAGGAGATGGTTAGAGCTACTTAAAGATTGTGATGTTAGTATTAATTATCACCTAGGGAAAGCAAATGTAGTTGCTGACGCCCTTAGTCGGACGAGTAATATAGCTTGTCTCATAACTCAATAAAGGCATATATTAGAAGATTTGGATCGGCTGAGAGTTGAGATTTGGTGTCATCAATCATCGGCCAAACTGAACAACATCCAGGTACAGCCTGCTTTGATTGATGAGATTAAGATTACCCAAAAAGATGACTCGGAATTGAAAGCCATTTGGAAAGGAGTCAAGGATGGTAAACAACTAGATTTTGTAATACATGGTGATAGATCTCTTAGGTTCAGAAATCGACTTTGTGTTCCGAATAATCCAGAATTGAAGAAGAAGATTTTGAAGGAGGCTCATCATTCTGGATATACAATGCATCCTGGTGGAACAAAAATGAACAAAGATTTGAAGGAGATATACTGGTGGAATAATATGAAGAGGGATATTAGCAAATATGTCTCTGAGTGTGAGATATGTCAGTAAGTAAAAACTAAGCATCAGAGACCAGCAGGATTAACTCAGAATCTAGACATACCGATGTGGAAGTGGGAGAAAATTACAATGAATTTTGTCACAGAGTTACCAAGATCTGCTAGAGGTAACAATGCTATATGGGTCATAGTGGACCGTCTGACTTAGTCGGCTCACTTCTTACCAATCAATATGAAGTTTTCCTTGAACAAACTTGTGAAGTTGTATATTGTTGAAATAGTCAGACTTCATGGTGTACCAGTGGAGATAGTATCCGATAGGGATCCTAGATTTGTATCGGAGTATTGGAAAGGTGTGCACAAAGTTCTTGAGTAAACTTTGTTTTAGCTTAGCATATTATCCACAAATGGATGGTCAATCGAGAGAACAATTCAAACTCGAGGATATGTTAAGATGTTGTATCCTTGATTTGAAAGGATCATGGGACGAGTTTAAGAAAGTCTTCTATGAGAAATACTTTCCAATGACTATTCGCTAGCAGAAGGAGAAGGAATTTCGTGAGTTGAAGCAAAATGATAAGACTATGGCTGAGTACGAGGAGGAATTTGCTTATTTATCCAAATTTGCTCTCCAGTTTGTTGCAACTGAAGAAGATAGAGCACGTCATTTTGAGGAGGGTCTGTAACCCAAGATAAGGTTTCAAGTGAGCTCATTTGAACTCTCCACTTAGGCGGCGGTGTTGAAGAAAGCTTTAGTGGTTGAAAAGGAGTGAAAAGAAATTTTCTCAGCTAATGATCATAAGAATGATGATATGAAGAAGAGGTTCAGATCGGACGGATGTGGAGGTCACAACAAGAACTGACAAAATAAGAGACAAAATGTGGATTCAAAAGGAAAGCAGACTATGAACCAAAAATCGATGAGATGCACCATATGTGACAAGCCTAATCATGAGGCGAAGAATTGTTAGAGGGTTACAGGTGCTTGCCTGAGGTGTGGTCAAAATGATCATAAGATTGCAAACTGTCCCAAGTTGAATGAAACTCCAGCTCATAAGGCACCTCAACGTGATTAGCGTCCTCAAGCGAAAGCTCGAGTTTACTCTTTAACCGAGCAGGAGGCTCAGGCAAATAATGATGTGGTGTTAGGTACTATACTTATATTTTTTGCTTTTGCTCGAGTACTATTTGATTCTGGAGCTTCGCATTCTTTTATTGCTGCAAAATTTGTTAGAGAGCAAGAGTTGCCATGTGATACTTTAGAGCATGAAATGTATGTTAGCACACCAGGAGATAGCATACTGATATCTAATAAGTATTGTAAATGTAAGATAAAGATAGTGGATAGGAGCTTCAGTAATTGATCATCCTTAATATGCATGATTATGATATCAGGGATGGATTGATTATCTAGAAATCATGCATCTATTTTGTGTCGAGAGAAGAAAGTGGTGTTTAGAATTCCTGATCAATCGGAGTTTTGCTTTGAGGGCAGTAAGGTGCAAAAGCCTATGCGCATTATATCAGCCCTTCAAGCTAATCACATGTTGAGAAGTGGGTGCACTGATTTTCTAGCATCAGTGCAAGTCTTAAGCCAGAAAGAAGTTAGTCTGGATCAAATTCCTATCGTGCGTGAATTTCCAGATGTCTTTCTAAAAGATCTTCCTGGAATGCCACCCAATAGGGAAATAGAATTTTTTATTGAACTCATTTCAGACACAAGCCCAATCTCAAAGGCTCCTTATAGAATGGCTCCAGCAAAACTAAAAGAACTTAAGGAGCAGTTGCAAGAACTTCTAGATAAAGGGTTTATTAGACCTAGTGTTTCACCTTGGGGCGCGCCGGTGTTATTTGTGAAGAAGAAAGATGGTAGCATGCGATTATGTATTGATTATCGGGAGCTCAATAAGATGACTATATAGAATAAATATCCATTACCAAGGATTGACGATTTGTTCGACCAATTGTAAGGAGCTCAGGTGTTTTCCAAGATCGATCTACGATCGGGCTATCATCAATTGAAGATTAAGGTGAAGACATTCCAAAGGCGCATTTCATTACCCGTTATGGTCATTACAATTTCTTGTGTTACCATTCGGGTTAACGAATGCACTGCATTTTTCATGGACCTCATGAATAGGGTGTTCAAGCTCTTCTTGGATCATTTTGTGGTGATATTTATAGATGATATCTTGATATATTCAAAGAACCAGAAGGAGCATGAGGAACATCTACGGTGTGTGCTTGGTGTTTTGAGAAAGGAAAAGCTCTATGCAAAATTTAAGAAGTGTGAGTTACGGTTAGATAATGTGCCTTTTCTAGGACATGTTATTTGAAGGATGGAGTCTCAGTAGATCTAGCAAAAATTAAAGCAGTTGTGAATTAGAAAAGACCAACAAATGTTCATGAAATCTGTAGCTTTCTTGGCATGGCGGGTTATTATCGGAGATTCGTAGAGGGGTTTTCTCGTATTGCCTCACCTTTGACCCGTTTGACTCAAAAGAGAATCAAATTTTTTTGGTCTGAAGAATACGAAATGAGTTTTCAAGAGTTAAAGAACCGACTAGTATCTGCACCAGTTCTCACTATACCAATTGCAGGAGAAGATTTTACTGTTTATAGCGATGCCTCTCATAAAGGTTTGGGATGTGTGCTCATGCAAAATGGAAAAGTGATAGCTTATGATTCTCGACAATTGAAACCTTATGAGCAAAATTACCCAACTCATGATTTAGAATTGGCGGCAGTTATTTTTGCCTTGAAAATTTGGAGACATTATCTCTGTGAAGTGCATTGTGAGATCTATACCGATCACAAGAGTTTAAAATATATTTTTACTCAAAAGAGTTGAACATGAGGCAAAGGAGATGGTTAGAGCTACTTAAAGATTGTGATGTTAGTATTAATTATCACCTAGGGAAAGCAAATGTAGTTGCTGACGCCCTTAGTCGGACGAGTAATATAGCTTGTCTCATAACTCAATAAAGGCATATATTAGAAGATTTGGATCGGCTGAGAGTTGAGATTTGGTGTCATCAATCATCGGCCAAACTGAACAACATCCGTCTGACTGCTTTGATTGATGAGATTAAGATTACCCAAAAGATGACTCGAATTGAAAGCCATTTGGAAAGGAGTCAAGGATGGTAAACAACTAGATTTTGTAATACATGGTGATAGATCTCTTAGGTTCGAAATCGACTTTGTGTTCGAATAATCGAATTGAAGAAGAAGATTTTGAAGGAGGCTCATCATTCTGGATATACAATGCATCCTGGTGGAACAAAAATGAACAAAGATTTGAAGGAGATATACTGGTGGAATAATATGAAGAGGGATATTAGCAAATATGTCTCGAGTGTGAGATATGTCGATGAAGTAAAAACTAAGCATCAGAGACCAGCAGGATTAACTCAGAATCTAGACATACCGATGTGGAAGTGGGAGAAAATTACAATGAATTTTGTCACAGAGTTACCAAGATCTGCTAGAGGTAACAATGCTATATGGGTCATAGTGGACCGTCTGACTTAGTCGGCTCACTTCTTACCAATCAATATGAAGTTTTCCTTGAACAAACTTGTGAAGTTGTATATTGTTGAAATAGTCAGACTTCATGGTGTACCAGTGGAGATAGTATCCGATAGGGATCCTAGATTTGTATCGGAGTATTGGAAAGGTGTGCACAAAGTTCTTCAGAGTAAACTTTGTTTTAGCTTAGCATATTATCCACAAATGGATGGTCAATCAGAGAGAACAATTCAAACTCTCGAGGATATGTTAAGATGTTGTATCCTTGATTTGAAAGGATCATGGGAGGAGCATTTACCATTGGCAGAGTTTTCATATAACAATAGTTACCAGTCAAGCATTAAGATGGCACCGTATGAAGCTTTACACGGAAGGAAGTGTCGATCGCCTATACACTGGGACGATGTTGGAGAAAGAAAACTTCTCGGACCTGAGTTAGTGTAACAAGCTATAGCCAAGATTTACTTGGTAAGAGAGCATATTCGAAATGCACAAAGTAGACAGAAAAGTTATGCTGACCGCAGGAAGAGAGACTTAGAATTTCAAGAAGGTGATCATGTATTTTTAAATGTGTCTCCTAGAAGAGGTGTGAAGAGATTTGGAATTCGACGAAAGCTAAGTCCAAGATTTGTGGGACCGTTCGAAATTCTTCAGCGTGTTGGTGAAGTCGCTTATAGGCTTGCTTTACCACCTTCTTTGGCTGGAGTTCAAGATGTGTTTCATGTATCGATGCTAAGGTAATTTATTCGAGATCCAGATCAAGTTATTGAACTGGAACCCATTGAGCTCAAAGAAGACTTAACTTATGACGAACAACCGGAATGTATAGTGGATAAAAAGGAACAAGTGCTCAGGCGACGTACCATTCGATATGTGAAGGTTCAATGGAAGAATCATTCAAAAAGAGAAGCAACTTGGGAGCTTGAAGATGAGATGCGACAGAAGTATCCTCAACTCTTTGAGAACCAAGGTACGTAAAGTTTCGAGGACGAAACTTTTTTTAAGGTGGGGAGGATGTAGAGAACCAGTTTTCTCTAAAAAAATCAAGAGATTCAACTAGGCATATTAATGCCATTAATTAGGATTTAATGTTAATTGGAGTTATAGAATGCCAAAAGCCGTGGAAATTTCATATAGCTTGCAAAAACCTCATAGTTTCATTTAACCAAAAAAAAAACACGACTTTTCTTCTTGAGATCAGAGAGGTGCAGAGGGAAGAGGAGAAAACTTCAACTAAAGGTATGGATTTTCTTGGTTTTCTAGTTTAAGTTTGATATAAGTTTAAAAAAGAAATTTTATACCTTACAGGCCGGCGGCGTCGATTCCGGCGACGTCCGGTGATCTCCGGTCCCTCCCATGACCGGGGACTTCATGGGCACCGGCTGCAATGGCCTTTGAATGACACAAAGCTTTTGGGTTCAGAGGCAGATAAGAAAGATCAAAGGAAGAAGAAAAAGGAAAATTGTTATTAGACCCCTTGAAATATGGAAATTAGTTTTGGGTCCAAAAACCTATAAAGAGATGTTTCTACATGAAACGTTTTTAATGGAAAGCTTTTCTTTTACCCATTTAACTAGAAAAGTTGCTGTTAGGCCCAAGTTCTATTTTAAAAGGATACAAATAAATTTCAGAAAAACCCCTAGAAACTAGGAATATTAGTTTTATATCCTAAATAGTTTGAGTGTGGAATCTTTAGTATTAGAAATTTATATACTTGTATGCTTATAGGTTTGATCGAGGAGTAGGTTCATGGAGTACGGTTCTCCAAATTGTTGTCAGATTTTCTGAAGGTGAGTAGATTTTTTCTCATTAGTTATTTTAATCTATTATATATTATTTAAATGATAATTTTATTTTGTGTAGAGAAATTGTGGATCGGACATGTTATTCGTTCATTTAAAGTAATTGTTAACAAATTTGAATCGTGATAGCTATTTATCTTTTACAAGATAAATATTATTTAGTATATGAGATTATTGAAAATATGTCATTTCAAATTCTTGTTCAAATGCATTTATTGAAGAGTTCTATTTGATAAAAAATATTTATTTGTTTAGATTCATGAATATTCTATTTTCATGAATTTGGCATGAGAAAAGTTTGCAAAAGTGTTTAAGCATTTATATTGCTTTTCGTACAAGTGAAAATTGTAAGTGATACTTTGAGCGAAAAGAAAAGTGTTTTAAATGTTAAAAATCCTCAGAAGTCCGCTATGGAGTGAAGTGATTCGTTTAAGCCTACCATATGGTATTGAATGTACCGATAAGGGTTAAAGTGGCCTTTTTGGCAAAAGTGAAGTGGCCTTCGGGCAACCTATGGTAGCGCTAGGTATATTCTGTCCCCGGGTTAACCTATAGTGATTCGATGCGCATTCCCATGCTACTGGGCTATAATTTTCGTAGCCTTAGTGTGACAACTGAGGAGATTTACAAAATATGATTTTATAGTATTTAGTGCTCATTCGTATTATTTCTTAAATTTTGTAGAAATTATTTTATGACACTGTCACATGCTATTAATGAAAGTTTCACTTGTTCGAAATTTATATGTTTCCCAAAATTATTCTCTTTGACAATAGCTTGCTTATATTTAATATTGAAAATTTCGTAAACTTGTCTGATCCGCTAATGATAAGTTATCTGCTCACTGAGTGTAAACTCACCCCGTTATTTTTCAATCTTTTTCAAATGAAAATTAGATAGCTTTAACTGTACCTTGGAGCTTTGGAACATGGGAAAGATCTTTTAGAGTGTTGATGCTGAAAGTTATAGTTATACTAGGCATACTACGATGTTTATGTAATAAGAGTATTTGACTCATTAGAGTGTTGATTTGCTTTGCCCTTTCCTTTTGTTACTTCCATACTATTTGGAGACGGGAAAGTTAAAACGTCTCTTTTACAGTAAGGTTAAATTCTTGAGTGTGTTTGGTTTAAATTAGTTGGAATTGCAAACGTCGTTGCAATAACATGTTCCAAATACATGTGGAGTTCCGTTCTAGTGTTTGGTTGAAATGTATTTTCAACTACGTGTGTTGTAAAACCAATGTTTGGGTGCATGTACGTAGTTGTAAATCTAAAACTACAAACAACTAGATCGGTAGTTGTTTGGTTGAATTTTTGGTGTTGCAGCAACAATTGAAATCATCATACCATAAACTTACATCCTCCAATTTATAACATAACTGTTGGAGAGCTATAATAGTAACCTTATAGATTTAATTATTTTACAGCTAATAACTATCAAAATGCAATCGGGAAACCCCTGAATCTTTTTAATAATGCACCTCCTATTAAAATACTCATTGCTTCATCCATATGTATGTAGAGCTCCCAATGAAATACAACCAAGGGCTTGAATTCCTTTGATAAGAACAAAATAACATCATTCGTAGGGACGCCCCAGTCTTGTTCTCCATAACACATCAAATATATAATTAAAGCACAAAGCCGCACATTAATAATAAGGTCTCCTCTCCATAGACTTCATAATACCAAAATAGAAGCAACCAAAAAAAGTGCAAATAGAACCCAAACTACTGCTGAGTTGCGACTATTTTCGTTGTTGTTACTAGATTATATATTTGATGTGCAAATAGAACCCTAATTAATAGACCATATTACGAGATTATTTAGTCATCATAAAGACTGAATGTATCAGTTTCGTTGTTGTTACCACTATTTTTATGTCCTCACTTAGCGACACTCTCCCTGATGCCCTGTTATGTCATCTATTTCTCCACGTATTGCTCATGCCAGAGATTTTCACAACGTATTTTTTGTGCCACTAAAGTTGCTATTACCAAAACCACCCATTGCACCAAATATCCCTCTAGGTAGAATTTCCCAAGAAGAACTCATCCATCCATTGATGGCACATCTCAACACTACGACTCAAAAATTCACGAGCTTTATACTCATGACCAGCTTGCAAAAATATTCATACGCTGATGACTTTATACTATTATCGTATCTCGACAATGACATGATTGTATCATAGAGTTTACTTGTGAAACTCAAGATTACATCTTCAGTCATTGCCATTGCAATGCTACCCACTGCGTATAGTCAGCTTGTCCGTGCATTCATAAGGAACTCGTTCCTTTCATTTCCTTTTTTTTTCTTTATGAGAAGCATGCTGACTTGACGATCCTGTTGGAGAACTTTTAGATGGATTAGGAGAATCCTCCATAAATGCCGCATCTTCTAAAATAGTCTCAACATTAACAGGTGAGAATTGTGTGGAACTTTTATCGAGTGCCTTTCCTAAAGGTTGTGAATAATCTTTCATCCAAGCTCCAGTAGCGTGGTCTCCTCGCGCAATCAAACACAACTCTTCATACTGCTCAATTGGTTTGCTTAGTTGGTTTGTTCAGATAAATGTCATGGCTTATGTGTACCTGTAAGTTTAAGAGTTAATGTTTAAAAAAGCATAAAAATACAAGATTAAAAAACATATTGACAAAATACAGCATTTGGGTTAACTAATTACCGCAAGATAACCTTCAAATTCTTCTTGTCCAACAATGATTGTCTTTGTATCCGCATTCCATTGCTATCCACTCTTTCCCTTTAAGTTTGTTAATTAATTTCATTCTACAAGTAAGGGTTTGAAGGTGACTCCGTACATTACCTTCAGTTATGTTATATGCAGGATATTTCTTATTAAGCTCTCAAAGAACTGCATTGAATACTTGAGGCTTAAAACGTTGTCTGTCTTCCCATTTTTTCTCACTAAATAAGCCAAGAAATTGATAAAAAAAAAACCTGCTAACATGTGGAGGCCACTTGAAAGTTTTACTCTTTCCTTCTTGATTGCTACCATCTACAATTTCCATATCTTTTGGTTGCATGGTCTCTATTGGCGGGTTGCTATTTGTTTCCATCTGACATTAGTTAAAATACATTCACAAATAATATATAATTAAGAAACAAGTTTCTTATTTAATATGCAAAAATAAATGCAAACAAGATGATTAATGAATAATTACATTAATAAATAACCCAATATAAACAAATAGTGATAAGACATTTTCAATCAGTTGTTCAAATAGAATTCTGCAGATAACATTTGCATTCAACAACTAGAAGCACAATGAAAACTATAAGACATACATTGACTAATTTGATTATTAATCCATATTTCATTTGCCATATGATCTCTAAGAGAAATCCACTCTGCATTGTCACCTTCCTCATTTACCTTCTGATGACTGCTTCGCGGTGTCCAATTTGCTTCAGATGGTATTAATTCATCATTGCCTTGATCAATAATAAATTTGGGAAGCACACCACACACAAGAACAATGTCTATTTGTAATGGAAATGGGTGATAAGGATCATTCTTGATTATTTTAAATCTTCCTTTAAGAGAAACAAACACTCTTCCAATTGTGGTCCTAAGCGAATAATGGCTGTGATTAAAGATTTCTTTGGCATTAGTAGGTTCACGATCTGTCACACCCCCAAAATGCATAGCTTATTTTGAGAGGCATGACAACGGCAACACGTGCAAAAAGCACATGCTAAGCCTGCGCTGCACTTCTATATTACAATTAACAATAGAAGTCTCAGAGTAAAACTACATTGTAACAATTTCACTGTAATGAGTCAAAAGACTCTTATTACATAAGCATAGTAGCATGACTAGTATAACTAAAATTTTCAGCATCAAACACTTTAAAACATTCTTCTCATGTTCCAAAGCTCCGGGTACAGATAAAGCTATCTAATTTTCATCTGAAAAAGATTAAAAATAATGGGGTGAGTTTACATTCAGTGAATGGATAACTTATCATTAGCGGACCAGACAAGTTTAAGAAAATATCAATACTAAAATTAGATAAACTATTGTCAAAAATAATTGAGAAACACATAATATCTCGAATAAGAGGAATTTCCAAGAATAGCATGTGACATTTTCATAAAAGAATTTTCACAAAAATTTAAGAAACAATACGAATGAATACTAATTATTTTTTAAAACTGTAATTATCGATCTAAATTCACACTTGCAAAACTTCCTCAGTTGTCACACTAAGGCTATGAAAATTATAGCCCAGTAGCATGAGAATACATATCGAATCACTATAAGTCAACCAGGGGACAGAATATACCTAGCACTACCATAGGTTGCCCGAAGGCCACTTCACTTTTGCCAAAAAGGCCACTTTAACACTGGTCGGTACATTCAATACCATATGGTAGGCTTAAACAAATCACTTCACTCCATAGTGGACTTCTGAGGATTTTTGATATTTAAAAACACATTCTTTTTCATTTCAAATATCACTTACAATATTCACTTGTATGAAAAGCAATATAATATGCTTTGGCGCTTTTGTAGACTCTCATATAATTTTCATGAAATTATAATATTCATGAATCTATACCAATTAAATTGTCGGATAAAATGTCATACAAGTAGTTAGATCAAATAAAATGTCATATGAATAGTAATATATGAACAAGAAACCGCCAAATAAAATGCCGTATGAGCAGTAACTCATCAAATGAAATGTCATATGAACGATAAATTTAAAATGACATGTTTCAATAATCTCATATCTTGAACAATTTTTATCTTGTAAAAGATAATTAATTATCACGATTCACATTTGTTAACAATTACTATAAATAAACAGAATAACATGTCCGATCCACAATTTCTCTACAAAAATAAAATTATCAATAAAAATATATAATCGATTAAAACAATGATGATAAGAAATCTACTCACCTTAGCAAATCGAATTACTTTGATACACGTATTCCTAGCTCAATCCTCACTCGATCCTATAATAATATATTACTTATGAATTTCTACTTCAAAACAAAGAACAATCACTTTTAATTATTTTATTAATTTTATTGTTTCTCTTCTTAAGGACTTGTTTCTGAAATCACCATTTTGACTCAAAATATATTATTTGCTAAAACAAGCTAAATAATAATTTATACACAACCCCTTTTTTTCTTAATAAAGATTACCATATAATTTGTAGAGAATAAATTGATTTAAAAGTAAAAGGACCTAAGAATAACTTTACAAAGTTAAGAGGTCTTAAACAAATCACTTCACTCCATAGTGGACTTCGAGGATTTTGATATTTAAAACACATTCTTTTCATTTCAAATATCACTTACAATATTCACTTGTATGAAAAGCAATATAATATGCTTTGGCTTTTGTAGACTCTCATATAATTTTCATGAAATTATAATATTCATGAATCTATACCAATTAAATTGTCGGATAAAATGTCATATGAACGATAAATTTAAAATGACATGTTTCAATAATCTCATATCTTGAACAATTTTTATCTTGTAAAAGATAATTAATTATCACGATTCACATTTGTTAACAATTACTATAAATAAACAGAATAACATGTCCGATCCACAATTTCTCTACAAAAATAAAATTATCAATAAAAATATATAATCGATTAAAACAATGATGATAAGAAATCTACTCACCTTAGCAAATCGAATTACTTTGATACACGTATTCCTAGCTCAATCCTCACTCGATCCTATAATAATATATTACTTATGAATTTCTACTTCAAAACAAAGAACAATCACTTTTAATTATTTTATTAATTTTATTGTTTCTCTTCTTAAGGACTTGTTTCTGAAATCACCATTTTGACTCAAAATATATTATTTGCTAAAACAAGCTAAATAATAATTTATACACAACCCCTTTTTTTCTTAATAAAGATTACCATATAATTTGTAGAGAATAAATTGATTTAAAAGTAAAAGGACCTAAGAATAACTTTACAAAGTTAAGAGGTCTTAAACAAATCACTTCACTCCATAGTGGACTTCGAGGATTTTGATATTTAAAACACATTCTTTTCATTTCAAATATCACTTACAATATTCACTTGTATGAAAAGCAATATAATATGCTTTGGCTTTTGTAGACTCTCATATAATTTTCATGAAATTATAATATTCATGAATCTATACCAATTAAATTGTCGGATAAAATGTCATATGAACGATAAATTTAAAATGACATGTTTCAATAATCTCATATCTTGAACAATTTTTATCTTGTAAAAGATAATTAATTATCACGATTCACATTTGTTAACAATTACTATAAATAAACAGAATAACATGTCCGATCCACAATTTCTCTACAAAAATAAAATTATCAATAAAAATATATAATCGATTAAAACAATGATGATAAGAAATCTACTCACCTTAGCAAATCGAATTACTTTGATACACGTATTCCTAGCTCAATCCTCACTCGATCCTATAATAATATATTACTTATGAATTTCTACTTCAAAACAAAGAACAATCACTTTTAATTATTTTATTAATTTTATTGTTTCTCTTCTTAAGGACTTGTTTCTGAAATCACCATTTTGACTCAAAATATATTATTTGCTAAAACAAGCTAAATAATAATTTATACACAACCCCTTTTTTTCTTAATAAAGATTACCATATAATTTGTAGAGAATAAATTGATTTAAAAGTAAAAGGACCTAAGAATAACTTTACAAAGTTAAGAGGTCTTAAACAAATCATGTATTCAATGCATAAGGACCTAAAGCAAAATCATTTTTGAGATAGGGGGTTGACTTAAAATTTTTTTTCTTCTTCCTTTGATCATTTTCTTATCTGCCTCTAAACCCATGGTGATTCAAAGGCAATTGCAGTTGTTGTCTATAAAGTCCTCGATCATGGGAGGGACCGGAGGTCACCGGACGTCCTTAGGTGTGGCATTGGAAAGATTTTTTAAAGCTAAATTATAAAAATAAAAATTTAAACACTTACCTAGAAAGCTTTTTGCTCTTCTCCTCCCTTCCTCTATTCTCAGAACTTATTCTCTTGTGTGAGGAGGAAACTTAAGAGTGAGTTTAATTTATAGAGCTTTGGTGTTGCCTAATTTTGACTTTTATAATATAATTTCACATACTATTTATAAAAGAAAAAAAATGTGTTTTATGGGGTTGTACTAGAAAATTAAATCTTGAAATTACTTGGTTCATTATTGACTTTTACTCTAAATGTTCACACACTATTTAGATAAGAAACACATTTTTCTTATGCTTGAGGGTAAATCTCAAAACTCAAATTTGATTTTTGCTTCTTAAATGTGGGTGTTCACACGATCGCTATATTCTCTTAAGTGGTATCAAACACCTCGATAAGGAGCAATAAAGCCAGGTTGGGTTGAGTATCCAACATCTATAAGATTGTATTTTCCTACAATTTGTCATGATAATAAAAAGTTAACTACGAGGTGAGTTTTACTATATATATTAGATATCGATAGTCACATTGCCGTTTTCAACCCTTGTTTCAACTCTTCATCCATCTTCTTTCTCTAATGCACTACTTGACACCAAGGAATCATGTGCAAAACTCACCCTCCCAACCAGCTAATATGTAAGTGAATTTCAAATCAAAATCCACACATGCTAAAACATTTTGGGTAGTGAAAGGTTTTGTGCCACAAATTTGCCCAGCAAGAGATGCAGGAATAGTTGCATGAATATGAGTCCCATCAAGAACTATAATGCAATCCTAAAATAAATTATAATAAAAGTTTATGACACTTGTCATTTTTTATTACTTAGTTTGAATATAAACATTATTTACACTTGACAATTACCTTGAAATATGGCATGAATCTGTGTCTCATTGATATCTTTGGGTGCGGGGTATTCTTTGGAGCTATGATGATCTCATTTCGTAACTCCCCAATTGCATGCAAGCCATGATTAAAGTATCTACTAACAGTCTCTCTAGATCGTTTAAAATTGTGTCTAACTACTCTATTTCTCACATTGTGGCCTAGTGTGTAGGAACATTGCTACTTATATCTCAACAGTAATGTGAAAGGTATCCCACAATAGGCCTCTTATCTTCAATATCGTGCACAATGGGATTCTACTCATTTTGCACATATCTCTACAATGAGTGTCAGACAAATATATTATGCTTTCCAAATATTTGTTTTTAGTCAAGTGTCTTGTGGGGTCTAGATTACTGCATTTTCTTTTGAAAACCATCAATTTAAACCATATAATAGACATAACTCCAGTCATCATTATTGTCATAGCTGTAACTTTTATTTTTTTTAGAGTCTTGATTTGAGGGAATAAATGTAGCTGAGCATGTATAGATGATGAACACATCTAAATCAATAAGAAAATAAATATATCATTTAGTTTTATGCTAAACATGTAAATATCCACAAAAACAAGCATACAGTTTAGCTTACAAGATTAATTAGAATATAGATATAGCAATCATATTGATTTAAAACTAAGAAATATGAAGCTAAAACTACATTATTTAAAGTACAAACTACAAGCAACGCTTAGAAGAACATGTCAGCAAAGAAAGCAAGGCAACATATTTTATTAGTAAAGCATTCATGGGTTGTTTAGAGCGATCTGGTTGAGTTGAATCTTTAAAGCAATCATCAAACATACATATTATGTAAGAGAATTGCTCATACTTCCTTTCTAGTATATATGCTATCGAAGAGGAAGATAATTACATCAGTTCCAGGTGCATTCTCTGTTTACCCATCAGATTCTTTGTGATCACATGCAAAGGCTTATGTTACAAAGAGATCCCAGTGTAGTGCTATGAAGCAAGGGGAAAAATTATTCCCTCCAAGCAAAGTCTCTTCTAGGGTTTATGAGTCTTTACAAGTATGTACTGATCCTTGTACACTTAATGCGAAGTCCTTCTCATCTACTTAAAAAATTAGGGATTGTAGATCTTTACCTTCAGGCTTCAGAGGTGACGGTATCCAAAAGCAGAAAATCTTGAAGCTGATGTTCCCCTGTTTTTGGGACTTTTTGTTGCTACGACACCCTTTGGGAGTTACGTTTTTAAAGCAAAAAGGTGTCTTGCGGAGTTTGGATGTAGTTGGAACTACATGGATTCTAACTACTCCAAACCAAACACATGCTTAGTAGCTAATTAACACACCTGAAGCATGCTCAACTACTAATAATGTTGTGGTTCGATAAAGCAGGGGAAACATTGTCTGAATTACGCTTATAGTAGGTTACTATGTTGTTTAGAGAGGGAAGGATCCAACTGGGAGACTGTAGTAGCTGTGTTATTTCTCTGGGATGAAAACTTACTTATCTGTTAGCTTCCTGTTTATGATTTGTTTTGCTCTTTTCTTTTGTTACTTCCATTATACTATTGGAGACTGGAAAGTTAAAAGCGCGCTCTTACAGTATTACTGCTCAATGCTTGGGTTTATTGATTCTGTTCGGACCTGTCCTTTGAAATAAAAGCTACTTGATTCTATTGTTAAAAGCGCGCTTTTACAATACTGTTCAATGTGTAAGATGGAAGGTTATCATTTCGCTGACTTTGCAATCCTTATGTGTCTTCATGCAGACAAGCAATGGAAGCGGATGGTCACCTAAGTGACATTTTGTTGGGCCTGGATTTACAAGAAAACCACCAAAGTATGAGCGCTTCATTAGACCTATATGGGCTTGCGGTTTACCACCCCGAACTGAAATGCACTTTTAATGTTGAGATAATTGGGATTAAGAAAAACCCCCAACGGTCCTATGTATACTTCTCTTGGTGTGATAATGAAGGGAACACTTATAGAGGTGATGACCGACTAATCTCATTCTTTATGTATTCGCCAGAGTAAATATAGGTTCCTGCAATTAATTTGATATACTTTGGTTTATATAATTTCAGGTGAATGTGAGTGAACTTGGTCTGGTTACCGATGAGGGAAAAGTAGTGTGGGGTAAGTTAAGACTTGCCACCTTACGTATAATATTCACCTTTTTATTTCTTTCCTGAATGCGTGCGTGTGTGCGTGTTTATCGTTAAAGTTGCAGGTAAATATGCCCAAGTTACTAACAATCCAGAGAATGATGGCTGCATAAATGCAGTTCTCCTGGTTTAAGAAGTACATCCACACAATTTCAGCAGGAGCACTCTTATGGGAAAATTATTTTTGATGTACTGTATTTAGTTGCGACTTTCTCTGTTTTATATTTCTAGTAGTGTATGCAGGAGAATTTTGTTTTTGAAGAAATTGGCTTTGGTCTATTAATTCTGACTTGTGATCTTCAGAGTATTCTGGATATTTATTCGTACAAAGGGTGATAATATGTTTGAGTTTCTTACATGATACAAGACATTCTCATTTTCTCAAAAAGGGTGATATATGTTGAGTTACTTACACGATACAAGACATTTTCATTTTCTCAATGTGTTGGTGCTAAAATTATGTTGATGTTGAACTGATTATTTGGTAATGGAAATTAGTGAGAAAAGACTAAAGTAAACTCTGGGTGAATATTTTGTAACTGACCAATCTACAACAATAGTAGTTCGTTGAGAGCTCGGGGTTGTGACTTGCTAGATTTTGTGACTTGCTGTAATCACGTTGCCAGAACTATTCTGCAACTGGCAAAGTGTTGGTTGCTGTATTGACGTAGGTTTGATTCGAAATTCATGAAAAGTGACAGCAAGTTGCTGCATGCGATCGCAAGATTCTAAAGACTAAACAAATATCTCACAGCACTTTCAAGTTCCAACTTTTAGCTATCTCAATTGCATTCCAATCCTCTGTTGCAAGAATCAACGAATCACCTATTGATATAGCATGGTGACAATCACTGTGAAACATGGAGGAAGAATGCAGAAACAACTGAATATTTACAAAAGAACTGACAAAAAGTGCCAGCATACATCAGTTATTGTTCACGCTATAGGAAGCATACCGCTTATTCAGAAACAATACTATTAAAAACATACCAAAATTTTAAGATTAATGGACAAAAATGAGTTGACACGGTGCACTTGCTACTCAAATTAGCAGAACCTCAAGACAGCCACAAGCTCACTCCTGAGCCTGCACTTGTTTTGCAAAGGTCCGGGGAACAAACTACATACAACCGCGCATATTAAACCCACTGCCTTCAAAGAACTGTTTCCATGCCTTAACTGGAAGAGCTTCTTGAATTCTAAAGCGACCCTCATCGGACAATCTTTCATTCACAAACTGTTTCCATGCCTTAACTGGAAGAGCTTCTTGAATTCTAAAGCGACCCTCATCGGACAATCTTTCATTCACAAACTGTTTCCATGCCTTAACTGGAAGAGCTTCTTGAATTCTAAAGCGACCCTCATCGGACAATCTTTCATTCACAAACTGTTTCCATGCCTTAACTGGAAGAGCTTCTTGAATTCTAAAGCGACCCTCATCGGACAATCTTTCATTCACAAACTGTTTCCATGCCTTAACTGGAAGAGCTTCTTGAATTCTAAAGCGACCCTCATCGGACAATCTTTCATTCACAAACTGTTTCCATGCCTTAACTGGAAGAGCTTCTTGAATTCTAAAGCGACCCTCATCGGACAATCTTTCATTCACAAACTGTTTCCATGCCTTAACTGGAAGAGCTTCTTGAATTCTAAAGCGACCCTCATCGGACAATCTTTCATTCACAAACTGTTTCCATGCCTTAACTGGAAGAGCTTCTTGAATTCTAAAGCGACCCTCATCGGACAATCTTTCATTCACAAACTGTTTC
This sequence comes from Asparagus setaceus, assembly GCA_012295165.1. Taxonomy (NCBI): domain Eukaryota; kingdom Viridiplantae; phylum Streptophyta; class Magnoliopsida; order Asparagales; family Asparagaceae; genus Asparagus; species Asparagus setaceus. The sequence goes on from CM022701.1 coordinate 53,262,823, forward strand.
CATGCCTTAACTGGAAGAGCTTCTTGAATTCTAAAGCGACCCTCATCGGACAATCTTTCATTCACAAACTGTTTCCATGCCTTAACTGGAAGAGCTTCTTGAATTCTAAAGCGACCCTCATCGGACAATCTTTCATTCACAAACTGTTTCCATGCCTTAACTGGAAGAGCTTCTTGAATTCTAAAGCGACCCTCATCGGACAATCTTTCATTCACAAACTGTTTCCATGCCTTAACTGGAAGAGCTTCTTGAATTCTAAAGCGACCCTCATCGGACAATCTTTCATTCACAAACTGTTTCCATGCCTTAACTGGAAGAGCTTCTTGAATTCTAAAGCGACCCTCATCGGACAATCTTTCATTCACAAACTGTTTCCATGCCTTAACTGGAAGAGCTTCTTGAATTCTAAAGCGACCCTCATCGGACAATCTTTCATTCACAAACTGTTTCCATGCCTTAACTGGAAGAGCTTCTTGAATTCTAAAGCGACCCTCATCGGACAATCTTTCATTCACAAACTGTTTCCATGCCTTAACTGGAAGAGCTTCTTGAATTCTAAAGCGACCCTCATCGGACAATCTTTCATTCACAAACTGTTTCCATGCCTTAACTGGAAGAGCTTCTTGAATTCTAAAGCGACCCTCATCGGACAATCTTTCATTCACAAACTGTTTCCATGCCTTAACTGGAAGAGCTTCTTGAATTCTAAAGCGACCCTCATCGGACAATCTTTCATTCACAAACTGTTTCCATGCCTTAACTGGAAGAGCTTCTTGAATTCTAAAGCGACCCTCATCGGACAATCTTTCATTCACAAACTGTTTCCATGCCTTAACTGGAAGAGCTTCTTGAATTCTAAAGCGACCCTCATCGGACAATCTTTCATTCACAAACTGTTTCCATGCCTTAACTGGAAGAGCTTCTTGAATTCTAAAGCGACCCTCATCGGACAATCTTTCATTCACAAACTGTTTCCATGCCTTAACTGGAAGAGCTTCTTGAATTCTAAAGCGACCCTCATCGGACAATCTTTCATTCACAAACTGTTTCCATGCCTTAACTGGAAGAGCTTCTTGAATTCTAAAGCGACCCTCATCGGACAATCTTTCATTCACAAACTGTTTCCATGCCTTAACTGGAAGAGCTTCTTGAATTCTAAAGCGACCCTCATCGGACAATCTTTCATTCACAAACTGTTTCCATGCCTTAACTGGAAGAGCTTCTTGAATTCTAAAGCGACCCTCATCGGACAATCTTTCATTCACAAACTGTTTCCATGCCTTAACTGGAAGAGCTTCTTGAATTCTAAAGCGACCCTCATCGGACAATCTTTCATTCACAAACTGTTTCCATGCCTTAACTGGAAGAGCTTCATTCAGAACAAGGGCAAGTTATGATAGGATACAGAAAGATTAATTACAATTAATCATGCATTAAGATTGCAAAATGATTGATTATAAATGATGATCTACCTGTTTCCCGACTTTTGGTAATTTTGTTCCTACGGGCATGATTTCTTGCATTCCTGTGTGGACAAAGGGGATGACTATTGGGATGCTGTCTGCATCCATCACCAGCCTGGAAGATCCATAATGAATATGATCATGCATCAGTACAAAATCCAGTAAAGCTAAAAAAACCTAATAAAAGGAAAATCACCTAGGATGAACAGGTGCCACTATGTAAATTTGACGATGATCCATAGGCAAATGGTTGGAAATCATAGCTACGAGTAGCAAACCATATTGATACATTACCAATATCATAACTTGGATTGGAGTTTTTCACATGCCCTTGTATCACGAAACCATTTTATAAAAATCAATTCTTGGATTGTTCTCGTGCAATGAATATATATGCACTCATACCAGGCCTTACTCAGGGTGTTTTAATGGAAGCATGCACATGTACATGCATGTCATTCATCAAAGGCTGTGTATAGGTGTCTGCATTTACTCATCCTACTATTTCTTTTGCATTCATAGCAAAAACCCAAACTGACCATGGTTCCTTGAATGTGAAGCTGACGGTTCATCACGGGTGCATAACTTCAAGAATGTATGATAACTTTTTTTTACTCTCCAATTCAATATAACTGAACTTTGGAGCTTGTCCAATTTTTCACCCACCTCTAAATTATTTAGAATATTACATATTTTGCATGGTTCCTTGGTTGGACAAAAGACTGATTTACTGAATCTCTTTCCATACTAGCATAAATTGAAACAGAAGATCCGGATTTACTTCTATTTGCCTGACAGAGTATCCATGAAATATTGAAAAGGACTAATTCGGCATGTTAATAAATAACAGCTTTTATGTCCCTTGATAGGCATTCAAGGGATCTTCCTAGTTCCAACAATTCATTGTGAAAAATGGAATTATGGAAGCAAGAGCTCGATCTTATTGGTCTAATATACACTTCAATACCATGCCTAACAGAAAAGGAAAATGAAAAACAAAGCTCACTCACATATAAGGATGGAAAAATAATTTAGCAGGATATTATCAGCTCAAGGTTTGAAACTGCTAATAATGGGTTGATTAGGGGCTTTGCTAATTTGATATCACTAGAATGGTACAGATAACACCGTTATTTCAAAATGATTCAAACCAGCCATGAAATTTTGAGTTAATATTTGGGTCTATAGAAATATTCAGCAATTAAGCTCAAATTACAGTTTTACTTTCCCACTTACCTTCCAACCCCTCTCTTGGAAGAACTGATGGTTTTCCCACCATCCCTAGAGCGACTTCCCTCGGGGAATATATGAACCCACCCACCATTATTTAGCTTGGACAGAGCCATATCCATTCCCTGAGTACAAATAAACACAATGTACAAATTAGATGAGGCTTTAAAAATACAAATATAAAGAAAAATAAAAATGATTATATCAAGAAAGAAAGTCGTACAAGAATGAGAATGCATATGTAAAGAGTCTAGAGACTCAGGTAATAAAACATGCCTGCTCCTCAGCTCAAATACTCAAAAGTTTTCCGTATGTTGAAACAAGATAAAGCAAAATCAACCCAAGACTGATCTACGGAAAGAACATCCACAAAGATAGACAAGAATTTACACAACACATATTACTGCCTGGTGCAAGAGAATATATTTATATTAGGATGCTCATGTAGAAGTTGAAAAAGTAACTCCACATTTATACATGCAATTGTTGACATTAAGAAAATCAGCAGAAATGTGAAAGTCTTCAAAAGAATACATAAAGAGTTAGACATGATGTATAGCCTTAGAAAGCATCGGAGTTGTTTAAGAAAGAACTCTCTGAAAGTGATTTGATACCTTCTGATAAATGCCATCACCACGAGAAACAGGTAAAACTTTGACACATCGGAAGAATGCGGATAGCACCGGATTGCTGAAACAGCGATCAGTTGCACAAAGTGTCCATCTCAAATTGTGGGCATCCAGCATAATGTTTGGTGGAAGCAATGAAGCGACAACAAACGGATCATCTATAGCAGCTACATGATTGCTTACCTGGAATGAGGTGGAAGACAATGATTAATTGACCCATACAACTATGCGCTTCATAACTAAATATCGCAAAAATTAACAAAACTAAGGGATAAGAACAACCACAAAAACAGTGAGTTTTACTAAATTGCGACACAATAGAAGTCAAAATTGAACTGAAATATTGCAAATATTTACTGTAATATCCTAGATACTAAAGCATTTCAGCAATAGTAACATGACCTGAAATTTAAAATATTTGAAGAAGCTATGACAGCCACATGCTAACTATATATAGTCACATCAAATTCTTGACCAGATAACATGCTTATCTATATTATTTAGGATTATTTACATCACGGTACCTGTGGTTTGTGTATCTACGTGGATAACCCAAAGGTTACTGACTGAGATTACACATATAACCCCAATGAAAGTATTCTTAGGGTTACTTAGGGTTACCAATGCAATCTCGGTCAGTAATCTTAGGATTATCCATGCAGATACAGAAACCCCAAGGTCACCTGCGTAAAATGACATCGTACCATATGGTACCGGGTAATTCATATTAGTATTTATTAATAACTGAGGGTGTCCTCAGACCTCAAACACAAAAGACATACTACAGCAAAAAAGAACACAAGAGTTACCTAAATATTATCAACACCTATGGAGACCTCTTAATTAAAATATAACATACAACCAAACACTAAATAATGATAGTAACTTCAAGTGTTCTCCTTTTTATTTCCTTTCAATCTCACTAACACCATCCTTCATGAAAGAAAAAAAAAACCCTCATTAATTAAAACAATGAAACAGAAAAGGAAACCTATATCTTGCGATAAATTCCAAACTGTTAATATTACAATTCAACCTTCTATGTTAGAGATCCGGCTGCAAGCTTATGAACACTTTTTCTCTTTTAGGGTTCTCTACCCTAAATCGAACCCTTCTTTTCCTTGATTTTGGTGGATAACACAACATTTACAATAAAACTTCTACATACCGTCAAAAGGGGTTTCCCTTTTGGTCTTTGTAGCAATGCCTGATGCAATTTCTCAGCTCCATATACCTGGAAGGATATCAATCAAACACTCAAATTCTAGATTTCACAAACAAAACCAACCCAAAAATTCTGAATCCAGCCTCAAATTACCTTAACATGATTAAGCCCATGCATAAAAACATGGCAAGCACTCCCAATAACAGGCACAGCTACAGCTTGAAGCATCCGAACGATCACAGAATCATCGATCCCATCAACACTCTTACCAACTGCAATAAAAAAAATCAAACTTTAACACAATTTCTCACCAAAAAATAGCAACTTTATCAAAATCTTACCTCTCTTGCGATAAAATCTATAAGAAGCACGAGGCTTCGACGAATCGGAGTCGGATTCGCCCCAAACTTTGCGGATCCAGCGGCGAACCGCCAGTGAATAGTCCGATTCGACCTTCCAATGACGGTGGCGATCCACTGCGACCCGAAATCGATCGCGGATTCGGATTTGGACCGCCCGAGCTCGATCTTTCCATAGGCTCCGGCTTCTCTCTATCAATTCTCCTCCCGCCATTAATTGGCGATGCAACTTCTTTGGTTTGTAATAATTCTGGAAATTTCATTTTAGGGTTAGGGTTTCGATTCAGTGCGATTGGAAGCAGGGGTGGCAAACGACCGAATCGAATCGAATATCACAATATTAGAATTCGAGTTCGATTCATGTTGGGATATTCGAATTCGTGTTCGAATTCGACTCGAATACTAAATTGAATTCAAATTCAGTAGGTTTATCTACACTTACATTCGTCAATTATTCGTGGGTATTCGATTAAACCCCTCCTACAATCTCATCGTCATAAGGCTTCCGCTCGTCGAACGCATAAGATGAGAGGAGAGAAACCTAACCGTGAAATGTTTGTAAGCGAGATCCTCGTCGTCAGCACCTTCTGATCAGCGCTCCGCCCGTCGAACGCGAGATGAAGAGAATGAGTCGGGAGCTGCTATTTTGGAGAGGGCGGCGGCTTGACGATTGGGGCAGAAACATGAGAGAAGAGAAAGCTTAACCTTATTGAGTTATTATTCTGGTTGTATGGGCCTAGACTGTGGACTTACCAAAATGGGCCTATATTAACTTATATAAGCGGTGGCCCAGCCTATGAAGTTACTTGCATTGATTGGAATGTGCAGAAAAAAAGTTTTGCAATGAAATTTATAACCAATTATATTTATAGCTATAAAAAAGCAAATTATATTAATAAAAAAGTAATTTTAAAATATAAACAAATAGTTAATAATTAACCGAATCGAATATACCTTTCGTTCAATTCTATAAGCTGAATACTAAAAATTATTCATTTACTATTAAAAGAACTACCGGATCGAATATGATCGAATATCTGGACGAATATTAACCAAACTGTTTATTAATCATTTGGTTCACTTCCACCCCTAATTGGAACGGGGCCTGAGTGTACAAAAGTCCTTCGTGAATAGTTAAGAATCGAAAATCTCTCTCTCTATAACCCAAGACTTTCGCGATAGTAGTTGTAATGAGTTCCACTGGTAGTATTGTAATTAAGTTAAACTTCTAACAAAGCTATAGGGGCGATTAAGGAAGTAAAAATGTCAACGAAATGGATAGAAACCGAATCTTGATCAAATTGGTTGTAATTCTTCATCTAATCTCTCACATATTTAGCTCTAACAAGTTAAATTAATAAAATCTACATAAACATACAATTTCAGATTTATCGCTATCATAGGGCGTGAATATGATCATGCTGAAATAAAAGCAGACATGTGCTAAAAATGATTGAATAGTTTTAGTATATTAGCTAAAAGTAAACTTTGATTTTTAAAATAGTATAATTTATAAAGGGTTAATTGTGAACAAACCTCCAGTAATATCACCCAAGTGTGGATAGACCCCATGTAGTTCTATTTGTTGCGAATAGAACCCCGTAGTATTAGCCCAGGTGCAAATACACATCTTGGTGAACCTTTTAGACTATTTTACATGTCAAAAGAAAAAAGCAATCGGAAGTCTATCCTCATCGAGAAAACTATGGGGTTATCCATCTTCTCAAACCTTTTTAGCGATTACACGAGGAAAAAAACTCACTTAGGGCGTATATTCGCAACAAATAGAACTATAAGGGGTCTATTTGCAATTGGGTGATACTATAAGGATTTGCTACCAATTAACCAATTTATAAATTAAACAAATAGTCTTCAATTTGTTTCAAAAAATCAAACAATCTTCAGGTGATCATCAATTCCCTCATAAGATAATTAGGAAAAGCTAAGATAAGTTTATAATTATGAAAATAACTTGATAAAATAACTTTTCCATAAGATTTGCTTTTTATGTGGGAGGCGGGAGAGACTTTAACCATGCGGAGAGCAAAACGAGAAATAAGCAACGTGGGTGAAGTGGTTATGGAAGGAGAGATAATAGGGAAGAATTAAAAAGGAAAGGACAAACACACCCTTTATATTTTTTAGCCAACTTCAAATTTCTACCAATTTAAAAATTTTGAAAAAATCTAATTTTCGGAGTACCAAAGCAATGCTCATTTTTTAATTATAATTTTCTTGAGCAAGAGGTTTGATCTTATAGAGACAGTATACTTGGAACTAGTAAATAGGACCGGAGATAAGGGGCTTAAATATTGAGGGGGAAAGGGCCCATTTAAATATGTTGGGGTTCTGAATCTGGGTGCTTCTAGAGTTTGGAAGTAAAAGAATATTCAGTGTGGGGCCTACGTAAAGATCTTTGAGACACTGTGGATAAGGATCGAGGGAACCGGTTTGATGACCGCCAGATTTGGGCTGGGCCTGCAGCAAAAGAAGCCCATAATCACTCCAGTCCATTTCTTCTGCTCTCTCATTTAAATCACTTAAATTAAATGTAAAAGTAATGTATATTATAAACTACAACTATCAAATGATGTTTTAATTCTTTGTAAAACCATCCCTTTATCTATTTTAAAATTTAACATGTTAGTTAACTTTTTAAGATTTTCGTTTGGAATTTTGAATTTTGAATTTCATTGTGAATCTTAGGTTTTTGTTTACGTATGGACAAGCATCGTGTTAAGGTTACTATACATACATTAACCTATTATACTTTATCAAAAATATAATTTAATTAGTGATTTAATATGTTGTAACTTATTATTGTCCCTCCTAATATTTCCAGTCATAACAGCTGTATGCTTTTTTAATTTCTGCTGAAAAGATCCTCACAATGTAGCCCCTCAACAAGGTTCAGAAGATGAAATCATCAACATCACCACAAAATGTAATCAATAAAAGGCTTGCTTGTTTTAGTTGATGCATATTTATTTGGATATTTTCTTTTATTATCTACTAGTTGTTTCACGAAGCGATGCATGGAAGTTAGTATTACTGTGTTTAGCGACCAGCTGATAAATAGTATGCCAATTTTATCACGAGGAGTTCAATAAAACATGTAAATGAGTGAATTTTAACACAAAATCATTTTTGATAGCTTCTAGAATGTCATGTCAGAGAGATGGTAATTCCCACCTCAAAAAACCTGAATAAAGTGTATTTATGAATTCCAGTTTCAGAAACTTCAGGGACAACCATACACAAAGGCATAATATTCTGTCAATAAATATTATATATAATTTTAATACAACAGTGCGTGCAGTTTTTTTCCATTTCTGAAGAGGGAAATAAATGGAGAGAAACGGAAGATCATATAAAACCAGTAGAAACAACAAATAGCAGAAAATGGAAGTAAGATCTTTCTTTCGGCAATCCTATGGAATAGTGGTTTTTTCTTTAAAAAAAGGGAGGGGTGAGGAAAAAAATTTTAGCAAATGAATATCTTGTCTCCAGGAACCACATTGCGCACATTCAAGAAGTTGACATCAGCCACAACGTCTCCAAAATCATCTGAACAACCAATTATAGCTGTTAATCTAAGTTCTCCAATAAGTTTCAATAATATTAAATACATCTTACAACAAACTATAACTAGAGATAGAAAACGAACCTTCGTAAATCGTTCTTACGTAATCTACATACTCTGGTACGAGTTTCTTAAATACAATTCCACCGGGATGAGCATCCAAGACAACCAGGGTTCCTAAACAAATTGTTGGACATTGCATAAGAAAATACAGTCTTGCATAATCTAAATGATTCCTGTGTTTTGAGACATTGAAATATTTGGATAGAGATACCTAACAATCCAGCAAAAACTTCTTAACAATTACAGATTTTATCATACTTGTGTATTAGTTATCATACAACAACTTATTGAAATGTCCATATGTATCTCTGTTACAAAGCATGTATACTATGAAATCATGTCAAATGTTTCCAGTTTATATGTATCCAAATTCTTATTTCATGTATTACATATCCATATCCTGAAAAACATATGATGTTTGTTTGGGTGTAGGGGTCACTCGTGAGCTTGGGTACTTAGTTTTTGTGTGTGCACGCGCACATTTGCGCAATCAAACATTTTATGATAATTGACAAGAAACTATGTGCATAATTAGTGCATCATGACAAACTTAAACAATAGTTGCTTTACAGAAGCTACTATTTGAAATGAATAGGCCGAGTATTTATCGACTTATTTTCTTATTGATAGCCACTGAAACTAGGAAGAGAATATCTACCTTTTAGATCAATGATATCATCAATTTGGAGATTAAATTATGATGGTATGCTAAACACCTAGACAGATCTAGTACAAAAAAGGCAATTACATATGTATGCCTAAGATTCTCAATATTGTAATTTTATTTACAATTGAAAGATAAATGGATGTCATACCAGGTGCCAACCATGCTTTCGTGACATTACTAGGTAATGGAGCTAGCCATAGGATGTTCCTTAGATTGATAGAATCATCATACACCACATTAGATCCTAAAGAGATGATTGTTAAGTCAGTATAAACAAATTGTTAATGATCAAGAAAACTAGAATATTGAAAGTAAAATATTTGTAGTTTGTAAATTGTGATAGCATGTGGAGGAATAATTTAGCATTCTGTCACGAATAAGTAAATGACAACGAAATGGCATCGGATGATTCAACAACATTGCCGTAAAGACACCCTGAAAAATATGACCTGTCTAGCAATAGCCCGTTTTGTAGGGGAACAATTTTTTATCATATGCTGGATACTCTTTAGCATGAAACATGCACGAGTAAATGTAACTTTATTATGAATGATAAAAAATATTAGAAAATTGCAATGAAAATTTAATGATTGAATCTTATAAAGGGAATTTCGTGTTTAGCATTCATTAATTATCAATTGCTGCAAACTCCGTGAGCATTTTATAAAGAGACCAACCTAGTTTCATACAATTCTAGAATTCCTACAAATTTTAGTTTCACATTATTGAATTAAAAGCAAAATAAAAACTAGAGAGAATGAAAGAGAAACTAATTATAAAAAGGAAAAATAAGAACAATGAAGTAAAATCTAAACTATGAACATAAAAATAAATCTAAATTACAAAAAGAAAAAGAACATAAAAGTAAATCTAATTATGCAAGAAATAGATCTATACTAAAAATTGCAAGAAAGTAATGCAAGAAATTAAAGACATGAAAGTAAATCTATTTTACAATGCATCAAAATAAATCTAGACTACCAAAAGAAAAAGAAAAAGAAAATCAAGAATAAAGATGAAAATCAAGAAAGTAAAAGATGGAGGATTCAATTAAAGATATGAGGAATCTAGAGTTGAATCCACTAGCTTATCTCACTTATAAATTATGAACAATTATCTTATTATCATATTTTATATTAAATTTATTAAGTATAGACTATCAAACTACTTAAGGAAAGCATAATCTATCAAATTATCATCCAAGTAAAATTTAATACTCATGAAAATAATAACAACTAGATAGTACTTCAAGAATTCATAAGTATAACCTATCAAACCACTTAAGATAAGCATAAATTATCAAATTCTTCTTCTACCAATTAGTTCTCTAGTTGATTATCCTAAACATGATCATTTTAAGCTCAAGAGAATAATCCACAATTTATAAAAGAGACTAACCTAGTTTCATACAATTCTAGAATTCCTACAAATTTTAGTTTCACATTATTGAATTAAAAGCAAAATAAAAACTAGAGAGAATGAAAGAGAAACTAATTATAAAAAGGAAAAATAAGAACAATGAAGTAAAATCTAAACTATGAACATAAAAATAAATCTAAATTACAAAAAGAAAAAGAACATAAAAGTAAATCTAATTATGCAAGAAATAGATCTATACTAAAAATTGCAAGAAAGTAATGCAAGAAATTAAAGACATGAAAGTAAATCTATTTTACAATGCATCAAAATAAATCTAGACTACCAAAAGAAAAAGAACATAAAAGTAAATCTAATTATGCAAGAAATAGATCTATACTAAAAATTGCAAGAAAGTAATGCAAGAAATTAAAGACATGAAAGTAAATCTATTTTACAATGCATCAAAATAAATCTAGACTACCAAAAGAAAAAGAACATAAAAGTAAATCTAATTATGCAAGAAATAGATCTATACTAAAAATTGCAAGAAAGTAATGCAAGAAATTAAAGACATGAAAGTAAATCTATTTTACAATGCATCAAAATAAATCTAGACTACCAAAAGAAAAAGAACATAAAAGTAAATCTAATTATGCAAGAAATAGATCTATACTAAAAATTGCAAGAAAGTAATGCAAGAAATTAAAGACATGAAAGTAAATCTATTTTACAATGCATCAAAATAAATCTAGACTACCAAAAGAAAAAGAACATAAAAGTAAATCTAATTATGCAAGAAATAGATCTATACTAAAAATTGCAAGAAAGTAATGCAAGAAATTAAAGACATGAAAGTAAATCTATTTTACAATGCATCAAAATAAATCTGAACTACAGATAAAGGGGCTGCTTCACGAAGGAAACGGTTCCGAGGGATCACACTCACGGGAGAGGATCACCGGAGGGTGAGATCTACTAGGAGAAATCACACTATCCCCAGATTAAGACGCTTAATCTAGAGGGTATCAGAGTTCGACCAATTCGTTACCTTTGCTTATAGATCCGACGTCGACCGACTTGAGTCACGGCTCTGGAATCAGGCGCATTACGTGAGATCTCGCAAGAATTCTTCGAAGTCCGAGCTCTTCCAAATCACCAAAATCCAAGCCTCCTAAGCCTTGAAATCCCCAAATCCAAGACCTTCAAAATCGAACCCCTCGAAGATGACACCCCCTATTTATACAATGAAAGGGGTGCCCGCCACTTGGTGGCTCTACCACTGTCGGCACCTCCCTACTGTTGGTCGAGGTGGCTCTACCAAAGTGGTCGAGCCTCCTCTACCTCTGTCAGGCACCTCGCCAAGTTGGTCGAGGTGGTGGCTCTACCAAAGTGGCCGAGCCACCTTGGCCACTTCCGAGGTTTATTACGGGCGCCGCTCTTGGCGCTCGGCCGCTTTAGGCCGCTTTCTCCGTCGATTCTTTTGGTCTTCCGGCTTGGTTTTGCCCCTGATATTGCCGTTGTGTTTGAGTCCGCGTCTGATCAACTTTCGAGCTCAAACAGCTCGCTTGCATCGACGGACTATGTATGGTTGATTCCGTCTCATCGGCGTTTGAGTTTAATCAACTCGCGACGCCGCTTCATTGGCTCGTACGCCTGCCGACTCACTTCATGTGCTCGCCGACTCGCTTCCACGCTGCTGCGCCGCGGATGCATTTTGCGACGCCGGTTTGTCGAATGGATCGTCGGTTGTCAACCCATCGTCACGAAGTTTCGTCTCGCACCGATAAGCAATTTTTATGCCTACAGATACCCTCCAAAGCCGCCTCCGATTCTTGATGAGTGCGGGATGCTTTGGACATGATGGTTCCCGCCCCTCTACCGGGGTCCCAAAAGATAGCTTCAAATCTTCGATTCTTTCGGATCATCCAGTTCTTTGTAGGATTCCCGATAAGATCACGGTGCCGCATTTATTGTCCGACCGCTTGTTATCTTGACTCAAGCCGTGGGTGAGTTTTGTTTGTAACTCGTGGCTCGCTGGTCGTTGTTTGACTAACCATCGATTTTGGACTTCTCCGCATGTCGGCTAACTCCTTGTTGGCAACGCGCTATCGTGGTCGAATACATGGAACTTCATAACCATCACTCGGCTAATTCCTCCATCATGACGTGTGTTGTTGGTTTAACTACAGCGGGAGGATATGATTATCCGATGTCAACATGACTTTCACTCTTCATCAGATTATCCCTCTCTTGGAGATTATGGTGGGAGGACATTAAGGGTTGCCGAGTTATCCTTAAGAATATGGATTTATTCTCCAGGAACTCCTCGTTGAAATTTTGGAAATAGTTTATACTCGTAATCCTAGTTGGAGTAGGATTGGGCGACGCGTTGATCGGCGTCGATGCAATCCGCACGATCGAGTTATCCCTAAGAATATTTTTTGTGAAAATATTCTTCCGGGAACTTCTCGATAAATTAGGAAACAGTTTATACTCGTAATCCTAGTTGGAGTAGGATTAGGCGACGCGTTGATCGGCGTCGATGCAATCCGCACGATCGAGTTATCCCTAAGAATATTTTTTGTGAAAATATTCTTCCGGGAACTTCTCGATAAATTAGGAAACAGTTTATACTCGTAATCCTAGTTGGAGTAGGATTAGGCGACGCGTTGATCGGCGTCGATGCAATCCGCACGATCGAGTTATCCCTAAGAATATTTTTTGTGAAAATATTCTTCCGGGAACTTCTCGATAAATTAGGAAACAGTTTATACTCGTAATCCTAGTTGGAGTAGGATTAGGCGACGCGTTGATCGGCGTCGATGCAATCCGCACGATCGAGTTATCCCTAAGAATATTTTTTGTGAAAATATTCTTCCGGGAACTTCTCGATAAATTAGGAAACAGTTTATACTCGTAATCCTAGTTGAGTAGGATTAGGCGACGCGTTGATCGGCGTCGATGCAATCCGCACGATCGAGTTATCCCTAAGAATATTTTTTGTGAAAATATTCTTCCGGGAACTTCTCGATAAATTGGGAAACAGTTTATACTCGTAATCCTAGTTGAGTAGGATTAGGCGACGCGTTGATCGGCGTCGATGCAATCCGCCGATCGAGTTATCCCTAAGAATATTTTTTGTGAAAATATTCTTCCGGGAACTTCTCGATAAATTAGGAAACAGTTTATACTCGTAATCCTAGTTGGAGTAGGATTAGGCGACGCGTTGATCGGCGTCGATGCAATCCGCACGATCGAGTTATCCCTAAGAATATTTTTGTGAAAATATTCTTCCGGGAACTTCTCGACAAATTAGGAAACAGTTTATACTCGTAATCCTAGTTGAGTAGGATTAGGCGACGCGTTGATCGGCGTCGATGCAATCCGCACGATCGAGTTATCCCTAAGAATATTTTTGTGAAAATATTCTTCCGGGAACTTCTCGACAAATTAGGAAACAGTTTATACTCGTAATCCTAGTTGGAGTAGGATTAGGCGACGCGTTGATCGGCGTCGATGCAATCCGCACGATCGAGTTATCCCTAAGAATATTTCTTGTGAAAATATTCTTCCGGGAACTTCTCGACAAATTAGGAAACAGTTTATACTCGTAATCCTAGTTGGAGTAGGATTAGGCGACGCGTTGATCGGCGTCGATGCAATCCGCACGATCGAGTTATCCCTAAGAATATTTCTTGTGAAAATATTCTTCCGGGAACTTCTCGACAAATTAGGAAACAGTTTATACTCGTAATCCTAGTTGGAGTAGGATTAGGCGACGCGTTGATCGGCGTCGATGCAATCCGCACGATCGAGTTATCCTAAGAATATTTTTGTGAAAATATTCTTCCGGGAACTTCTCGATAAATTAGGAAACAGTTTATACTCGTAATCCTAGTTGGAGTAGGATTAGGCGACGCGTTGATCGGCGTCGATGCAATCCGCACGATCGAGTTATCCCTAAGAATATTTTTTGTGAAAATATTCTTCCGGGAACTTCTCGATAAATTAGGAAACAGTTTATACTCGTAATCCTAGTTGGAGTAGGATTAGGCGACGCGTTGATCGGCGTCGATGCAATCCGCACGATCGAGTTATCCCTAAGAATATTTTTGTGAAAATATTCTTCCGAACTTCTCGATAAATTAGGAAACAGTTTATACTCGTAATCCTAGTTGGGTAGGATTAGGCGACGCGTTGATCGGCGTCGATGCAATCCGCCGATCGAGTTATCCCTAAGAATATTTTTGTGAAAATATTCTTCCGAACTTCTCGATAAATTAGGAAACAGTTTATACTCGTAATCCTAGTTGAGTAGGATTAGGCGACGCGTTGATCGGCGTCGATGCAATCCGCCGATCGAGTTATCCCTAAGAATATTTTTTGTGAAAATATTCTTCCGGGAACTTCTCGATAAATTAGGAAACAGTTTATACTCGTAATCCTAGTTGGGTAGGATTAGGCGACGCGTTGATCGGCGTCGATGCAATCCGCACGATCGAGTTATCCCTAAGAATATTTTTTGTGAAAATATTCTTCCGGGAACTTCTCGATAAATTAGGAAACAGTTTATACTCGTAATCCTAGTTGGAGTAGGATTAGGCGACGCGTTGATCGGCGTCGATGCAATCCGCACGATCGAGTTATCCCTAAGAATATTTTTTGTGAAAATATTCTTCCGGGAACTTCTCGATAAATTAGGAAACAGTTTATACTCGTAATCCTAGTTGGGTAGGATTAGGCGACGCGTTGATCGGCGTCGATGCAATCCGCCGATCGAGTTATCCCTAAGAATATTTTTGTGAAAATATTCTTCCGAACTTCTCGATAAATTAGGAAACAGTTTATACTCGTAATCCTAGTTGAGTAGGATTAGGCGACGCGTTGATCGGCGTCGATGCAATCCGCCGATCGAGTTATCCCTAAGAATATTTTTGTGAAAATATTCTTCCGAACTTCTCGATAAATTAGGAAACAGTTTATACTCGTAATCCTAGTTGGGTAGGATTAGGCGACGCGTTGATCGGCGTCGATGCAATCCGCCGATCGAGTTATCCCTAAGAATATTTTTGTGAAAATATTCTTCCGAACTTCTCGATAAATTAGGAAACAGTTTATACTCGTAATCCTAGTTGGGTAGGATTAGGCGACGCGTTGATCGGCGTCGATGCAATCCGCCGATCGAGTTATCCCTAAGAATATTTTTGTGAAAATATTCTTCCGAACTTCTCGATAAATTAGGAAACAGTTTATACTCGTAATCCTAGTTGGGTAGGATTAGGCGACGCGTTGATCGGCGTCGATGCAATCCGCACGATCGAGTTATCCCTAAGAATATTTTTTGTGAAAATATTCTTCCGGGAACTTCTCGATAAATTAGGAAACAGTTTATACTCGTAATCCTAGTTGGAGTAGGATTAGGCGACGCGTTGATCGGCGTCGATGCAATCCGCACGATCGAGTTATCCTAAGAATATTTTTGTGAAAATATTCTTCCGAACTTCTCGATAAATTAGGAAACAGTTTATACTCGTAATCCTAGTTGGGTAGGATTAGGCGACGCGTTGATCGGCGTCGATGCAATCCGCCGATCGAGTTATCCCTAAGAATATTTTTTGTGAAAATATTCTTCCGGGAACTTCTCGATAAATTAGGAAACAGTTTATACTCGTAATCCTAGTTGGGTAGGATTAGGCGACGCGTTGATCGGCGTCGATGCAATCCGCCGATCGAGTTATCCCTAAGAATATTTTTTGTGAAAATATTCTTCCGGGAACTTCTCGATAAATTAGGAAACAGTTTATACTCGTAATCCTAGTTGGAGTAGGATTAGGCGACGCGTTGATCGGCGTCGATCGGGCACGCCGCAATGGGCGACGGCGTGATGCCATCAGGGTGTTGGCCGGGCGAAATGGCCATTGGCGCCCTCGGCGGTGTATCGCATGGCGCGACGGCACGGGCGCCTGCTGGCGCAAGGTTCGGCGGCGCTATGAAGGGCGCTGCCGGGCTATTGGCGCTGGGCTGGCTGGGCGCGGCTGCAGGTTGGCGCCAGCTACGCGGGCGCGGCGGCGCTGGGCCGGTTAAGGGCGGCTGGCTGGCGCCAGCTGGCTGGCGGCGCTGCAATGGCGCCGGGCGCTGGCGCTGGGTTTACGCTGGCGCTGGCTGCGCAGGCGCTGCTGGCTGGCCGTTCCGTGCATGGTCCGGCCGCTTATTGTGTTATGACGGCTGGTTGCGGTCATCCGTTTGGCCTCGGTTGTGGCTTCCATGAAGCCACGACCACCAAACGGCCTTTTGTTATATTTGTTGATTTTTAGCCATGCCCTGACTCTTCGTCGTGTTTTTGCAGCCTTCGATGTCGCCGGAAGATCACGCCGCTTCGAGGAGTCGATCAACTCGCGACGGCGCTGCGGAATGCACGCCTCCTTCTTTCGTGGCAGGGCCACATCATATTCTCATACATATATGCTTGTATCCCCGCCGTTCTCCTTTGTGAGGCGACGAAGAGCCGAATCCTCCTTTGTGGGGACCGACGCTTCAGATTGTGCACGCTCGTTATGACCCCGCCGTTCTCCTTTGTGAGGCGATTGAAGAGCCGGATTCTCCTTCGCGGAGGATTGAGGCTTCAAAGATCACCCGCCTCGATGTTTTAACGGGAGCATTTCACATACTCGTGACTTCAGAACGGAATATATTGCCGCTGGATTATGTGGCTATATTTTTCGCTCTCCGCATTTAATACCTGATGAAATCATCATACTCGCTATAAGGTCGTGACTTCGATCTCATGGGTTTCGAGAAGAGTTCTACTTTATAATCGCTTCTTTTTCAAGATAATCCTCCTAAATGATCTCATAACCCTTTGTTCTTGTAGGCGGATGTTCGATGACTATTCGCCTATTTCGGCTCCAAATGTCAAGTCTCGATTCTAAGGTCATCCGAAGACCTTTCCACCGAGGAAGCACCGCAGCGAGGCGTAACACCCGCAGAAGAAACCCGCTGGCTCGAGCCTACTATCATAATTTCTGGATGACGAGTTTGAGGGATCGCTTCATCATCCGCCCACCGCCTCCTCATGTTCTTGGTCAAACCGATTTCCGGACTCTTCGAAAGTATGGCGCGTGGAGGCCCCAGTTAATCTTTGACACCACTTCCACGAATTCAACCTATTGCGAGATTGCCCCGCCAAAAATCTGCCGCTCCCGACCTCGTGATGGGGTCTTCACCGTTGGAGAATGGTTTGAAGAGCGATCTCTATTATCGAGGTTAGATGGGCTTAATTTTATGGTCTTCGCCCATTCATATTGAGTATCTTGGAGGAAATTCAAATGTTGGTGGCCCTCACTAGTTAATCGCTGTGAGCAAAGCTCACTAGCCGCTAACTCTTGCATACCGTGGATGATTTAGCCTTTTTGAATCATGCGATGAGGTGATGATTCGACTCGTCGACGGCTCTGATCAAGGCTTCTCGTGAACGTTGCCAGCGAGAGGAAAATATCGAGCAAGAGATCATATTTTCGAACTCATATGAGCGATACTGCCGCTGCGCCAGAAGATAAACTTGTACCACACCCATGTCGAACGCATGTGAATCGGATGCTCAAGGGGAGAAGACGCTGAAGGATTTCACGCGGAGTGCACCGAGTCCGTGATGTCACGAACGCGGAGAAGCAAGTCCTCGAGGCGACGCGTCGGGAACATGCGCCGCTATTGCCGCGGAACTCAAGAGGAACTTGAGAAGGAAGCCAAGGTTCGGTTCGAGCGATCCAGAGGAAAAATTAGCCGCCAAGGCGACCTTGCTTCCTTCACATTACCGATTGCGCCAATGAAGTCTGATGTGTCATGAGACTTTTCTATTCTCTTTGTTCACCCGTGTCGCTACGATTTTTATTTAGATGTATTATCATAACTTTGCTTGAATCAATTGTCTCACAATTGTAGCTCCTTCTATATTTGCTTCAAATGAATAAGATTTATTCCTTTCATTGTTTATTATGATTCTTTTACTTCGTAAATAATTAACCATAATACTTATAGGATTTTTGGCAAACCCTCACCATCAACGGGTTTGATTAGCCTTTACCAACTACCGCTTGAGTTGGGCTAGCGCATGGATTATCCGATCCGCTCAAGACGCGACGCTGTGCTAAAAGAATAGAACTCTTCTAGACTTGTTGCTATGATATCAATACATAGGTTTCAGACTTTTTACCGCAAGAGACCACCCGCAACGCGTGTTACACGAGACTCGCCCCTTCTTAGGCTTGGGATAAAATGCCCCAAGATGAACCTTGGTGTCTTCTTCAATCGGAGAAAGACTAAACCGCAACGCTGTGAGGCGTTGGCTTTATCCCTTCTTAGGCCGGATAAAATGCCCCAAGATGAACCTTGGTGTCTTCTTCAATCGGAGAAAGACTAAACCGCAACGCTGCGTGAGGCGTTGACTTTAGGTTATTGGCCAACCCCACTCTTCAACGGGTTTGATGAGCCTTTACCAACTACCGCTTAAGTTGGCTAGCATGTAGATTGTCTAAACCGCTCTACACACAACGCTGTGCTAAAAGAATGAAACTCTCTTAGACTTAATGCTACGATGTTGAATACGAGCTTCGCTCTTTTTCACTGAAGACTAACCCGCAACGCTGTGAGGCGTTGGCTTTATCCCTTCTTAGGCCGGATAAAATGCCCCAAGATGAACCTTGGTGTCTTCTTCAATCGGAGAAAGACTAAACCGCAACGCTGCGTGAGGCGTTGGCTTTATCCCTTCTTAGGCTTCGATAAAATGCCCCAAGATGAACCTTGGTGTCTTCTTCAATCGGAGAAAGACTAAACCGCAACGCTGTGAGGCGTTGGCTTTATCCCTTCTTAGGCTTCGATAAAATGCCCCAAGATGAACCTTGGTGTCTTCTTCAATCGGAGAAAGACTAAACCGCAACGCTGCGTGAGGCGTTGGCTTTATCCCTTCTTAGGCCGGATAAAATGCCCCAAGATGAACCTTGGTGTCTTCTTCAATCGGAGAAAGACTAAACCGCAACGCTGCGTGAGGCGTTGGCTTTATCCCTTCTTAGGCCGGATAAAATGCCCCAAGATGAACCTTGGTGTCTTCTTCAATCGGAGAAAGACTAAACCGCAACGCTGCGTGAGGCGTTGGCTTTATCCCTTCTTAGGCCGGATAAAATGCCCCAAGATGAACCTTGGTGTCTTCTTCAATCGGAGAAAGACTAAACCGGCAACGCGTGTGAGGCGTTGGCTTTATCCCTTCTTAGGCTTCGGGATAAAATACCCCAAGACGAACCTTGGTGTCTTCTTCAATCGGAGAAAGACTAAACCGGCAACGCGTGTGAGGCGTTGGCTTTATCCCTTCTTAGGCGGGATAAAATGCCCCAAGATGAACCTTGGTGTCTTCTTCAATCGGAGAAAGACTAAACCGGCAACGCGTGTGAGGCGTTGGCTTTATCCCTTCTTAGGCTTCGGGATAAAATACCCCAAGACGAACCTTGGTGTCTTCTTCAATCGGAGAAAGACTAAACCGGCAACGCGTGTGAGGCGTTGGCTTTATCCCTTCTTAGGCTTCGGGATAAAATGCCCCAAGATGAACCTTGGTGTCTTCTTCAATCGGAGAAAGACTAAACCGCAACGCTGCGTGAGGCGTTGGCTTTATCCCTTCTTAGGCCGGATAAAATGCCCCAAGATGAACCTTGGTGTCTTCTTCAATCGGAGAAAGACTAAACCGGCAACGCGCGTGAGGCGTTGGCTTTATCCCTTCTTAGGCTTCGGGATAAAATACCCCAAGACGAACCTTGGTGTCTTCTTCAATCGGAGAAAGACTAAACCGGCAACGCGTGTGAGGCGTTGGCTTTATCCCTTCTTAGGCTTCGGGATAAAATACCCCAAGACGAACCTTGGTGTCTTCTTCAATCGGAGAAAGACTAAACCGGCAACGCGTGTGAGGCGTTGGCCTTATCCCTTCTTAGGCTTCGGGATAAAATGCCCCAAGATGAACCTTGGTGTCTTCTTTTGACCGGAGAATGACTGAACCGGCTGAAGATTTGATTGAGGTGGGAAAGGAAGAATGTGTTCTATTTCCCGGGATGAGGCTAGCATGATTCCTTCTTTGAGGCCAGGCTTCGAGTGACCTTGATCGGACTACGTCCCGAAAATCTCGGCGCATACCTTCAGTCGGCTACCTAAGATAGAGGGGAACTAAAGTGGGATCTCTACTCAGAGAGCGAGAAAGACTTCAGTGACCTTCGATCGGACAACACGATACGAAAATCCCGCGCCTTACCGATCGGTAGCTACCTAGGATGAAGATGGAACTAAGAGTGGGATCTCCACTGAGAACCTAAAGACTTCGAGGCGACCTTCATTCGGACAACGAATACGAAAATCCGGTACCTTACTTGATCGGCGCTGAATGAAGATGGAACTAAGAGTGGGATCTCCACCGAGAACCGAAGACTCAAGTGACCTTCCCGACGGACCTAATCGAAAATCCCGAAGCGCTACCTTGTTCGGCGCTACCTAGGATGAAGATGGAACTAAGAGTGGGATCTCCCTCCGAGAGCGAAAAAGACTTCGAGCCTTGATTCGGACAACACGATGCGAAAATCCGGCCTTATACCTTGGTGGCGCTACCTAAGATGAAGATGGAACTAAGAGTGGGATCTCCACTCCGAGAACGAAAAGACTTCGAGGCGACCTTGGTGCTTACAGTGCGAAAATCCGTATACCTTGATCGGCGCTACCTAGGATGAAGATGGAACTAAGAGTGGGATCTCCACTCAGAGAACGAAAGACTTCGGTGACCTTGATTGGACAACACGTGCGAAAATCGGCGCATACCTTCGGTGCTTGAGATGAAGATGGAACTAAGAGTGGGATCTCCACCGAGAACCGAAGAGACTCGGGTGACCTTCACGGACAACCCGTTGCGAAAATCCCGGCATTACCTTCGCCGGTCGGCTACCTAGGATGAAGATGGAACTAAGAGTGGGATCTCCACCGAGAACCGAAGAGACTCGGTGACCTTCACGGACAACCCGTTGCGAAAATCCCGCCATACATACGATCGGCGCTACCTAAGATGAAGATGGAACTAAGAGTGGGATCTCCACCGAGAACCGAAGAGACTCGGGTGACCTTCACGGACAACCCGTTCGAAAATCCTACAAGATACCTTCACGGGCGCTACCTAAGATGAAGATGGAACTAAGAGTGGGATCTCCACTGAGAACCGAAAGACTCAGGCGACCTTGATCGGACAACTGTCACGAAAATCCCGCATACCTTGATCGGCTACCTAAGATGAAGATGGAACTAAGAGTGGGATCTCCACTCCGGAAAGAGACTGAGGCGACCTTGATCGGACAACACGATGCGAAAATCCCGTACATACCTTCGGTCGGCGCTACCTAAGATGAAGATGGAACTAAGAGTGGGATCTCCACCGAGAACCGAAGAGACTCGGTGACCTTCACGGACAACCCGTTCGAAAATCCCACAAGATACCTTCACGGGCGCTACCTAAGATGAAGATGAAACCCTTCCGTTTGACCACGAAAGGATTTTGCGGCTTGGAGGAAGGATTTTATATCTCTCTCGGCGTGAAAGGAATTTTGAGTGGGCCTCTTGTTCATAGAAGGAATCAAGAGGGATTTTGGTAATGTACCGGAAAATTTGTAGACCCACCGTCAAGGAATTTGATCGGTGGGGAAATTATGATGGAGGATAAATCTAGGGTTATCCTCGCGAAAAGTGGGTGAAACATCCCACGAGGAACTTCCGTCGAAGCGGGTTATCCGAAGATACTATGGGTAGTATTTCTTCAGAACTTCCCATTTATCGGCATTAATTGCGGTCGCCATTTTGGGTAATGAGGCGATATGCACCATTGGAGTAAACCGCTTCTATTACAAACGACCTCCCATTTAGGTTGAATTTACCTTTCTTTTGGAAGTGAGGATTATGATTAGTCGTCGGCGGCGAGGACCAAATCTCCTTCTCTAAAGGTTCTCTGTCGAACTTTCTTGTTGAAAGCCTTCACATCCTAGCTTGGTAGAACTCAATGCATTGTTGAGCCTCGAGCTTCTCATCTAACATCTCGAAGCTCTTCGAGACGCTTCGATGTTGTTCTTGGTCGTCATCTGTTGAAAGGCGTCGCGAAGTGGCGATCTGAATTTCCAATGGGAGAAGCGCTTCACCCGTGAACCGAGTGCGGGGTTGCTCGTTGGCGTCGCGTACCGTTGTCGCGATGCGCGAGTGCTTCTCGAGTTTATCATCGGTCTCGCTTGTTACTTTTCACAAGCTTTGATGTAATTTTGATAATCGCCTTGTTGAATGCCTCGGCTAATCCATTTCTTGGTGGATTATAGGCATCGGCGAGGCGTCTTGTATCTTGAATTTCGCAAAACCCGATGAAGGAATTGCCGATGAACCGGGACCGTTGTCATGCGCGATCCGTCTTGGGACACCATGTCGATAGATGACATGGTGTTTGATAAACGATGGCGGATTTTCGCCTTTACTTCTTTTAGCGGGATTGCTTCAGCCCACTTGGAGAAGTAGTCGGTGATCGCTAGAATAAACCGATCGCCTTTATGACGGAGGAAAATGGGACCTACAATGTCCATTCCCATGTCTCGAATGGCGGGGATGTGGCGAAGGATCTGCGATTGCTCGGCGGTGATGCATATAATTCGCGTGAATTTGACCGCGTGGCATTTCGGCGTGCTTCATTGCGTCATTAATCATTGTGGGCCAAAAGTAACCCATTCTCGATTCGATCGTAGAGTTTGGGACCAGCCGGTGTGCACCACATTCACCCTCGTGTGCTTCGAAGGACCTCTTACGCCTCCTTGTTTGAAAGGCATCGGAGTAAAGACCATCGTACCCGGCGATATAGCGTCACGGGTCTACGTGTCGTAAAGAATCTTGGAGCTCTTCACGGACCGACTTCTCCTTTACGCCTTCCGTAGAATACCATGTAAGACGAATCGATGATAGGAAAGCCAATCTCGGCTCCAACTTGGTTTGGGTTGTATACACTTTGGTAACTACCCCTTATCTTCTTGTGCCTCATCGTATAATAGTGCGAAGAGTTGGTGAGTCTGACCGTGACTAGTTGCTCGGTCTCTAAGGTTGTGCTAACGACACGCCTAATGCCGCCAAAGCATCCGCGTAAGCGTTTTGGGCGGGATATATTCGATGAAAAACTCTTCAATGAGTCCGCCATTTCACGGCTACCGATGATAGGGGACGGATCGGGGTTCCTAACCGTAGTCACCACGGACTGCTTAACTATCGGTTGTGAATCACCATGCGGCGAGATATTGACCCCGGCTCCTTGGCGAAGCTAAGTCCGATAAGTAGCGCTGTATTCGCTACGCTATTGGAACAGGGTTCGGTGAGTGAATAAGCACGGGGCATGACATGATTCCCCGGGGAAATCAAGACAACTCCGACTCCAGCGGAGATTTTAGAACATCCGGGGGTACTCGCCACATTGGTGGCCCGAGAAGCTCCATCAAAATACAATCGCCATATTTGTTGGTGCGACGTAGTGTTGACTTCCTGAACTTCATCCGGAAGATCATCATATAGCTCAACTGCATCCGTTGTCGGGCTGGCAGCCAAGAGATCACAAATCGCTTGTCCTTTGACTGACTTCTGTTGTTTGAAATACAAGTCATATTGAGACAAGAGCAAGGCCCATTTCGCTAAACGCCAACTCATCGAGGCCGGCTGGGTCATAAATATCCGGATCGGATTTACGTTAGAGATAACATAAATCGTCTGTCCGACTAAATAGTGCCGCATTTTCTGAATCGCGAACACTAATGCAAGGCACCGCCACCATTGGGTATCGAGACTTCGGCCAGACTAATGTTATTCGGGTAATACTGCGCACGTTATTGTGCCGTCGTCGTCTTGCGAGTAAAGCGCAACAGTGATCCGTTCTCCGATTCATCCAGAGTTTGGGACCAGTCCGGTGTGCACCACATTCACCCTCGTGCTTCCCCCGGCGACCTCTTCCTTGTTTGAAAGGCATCGGAGTAAAGACCATCGCACTCGCGATATAACGCCCGGGTCTCGTGGTCGTAAAGAATCTTGGGGCTCTTCACGGACCGACTTCTCCTTTACGCCTTCCGTAGAATACCATGTAAGACGAATCGATGATAGGAAAGCCAATCTCGGCTCCAACTTGGTTTGGGTTGTATACACTTTGGTAACTACCCCTTTATCTTCTTGTGCCTCATCGTGATAATAGTACTAAGAGTTGGTGTCCCGACCGCGACTAGTTGCTCGGTCTCTAAGGTTGTGCTAACATTAATAGCCTAATGCCGCCAAAGCATCCGCGTAAGCGCTTTTGAGGCGCTGATATATTCGATGAAAAACTCTTCAATGAGTCCGCCATTTTCACTACCCGATGATAGGGGACTGATCGTGGTTCCTAACCGTAGTCACCACACGACCCGCTTAACTATCGCTTGTGAATCACCATACGCCAGATATTCGACCCCTTTCATGCGGTTAAGTCCGATAAGTAGCTGCAGTATTCGCTACGCTATTGGAACAGGTTCTATGAGTGAATAAGCACGGCATGACATGATTCCCCGAAATCAAGACAACCCACTCACCGAGATTTTAGAACATCCGGGTACTCGCCACATTGGTGGCCCGAAGCTCCATCAAAATACAATCGCCATATTTGTTGGTGCGACGTAGTGTTGACTTCTCAACTTCATCCTAAGATCATCATATAGCTCAACCGCATCCGCTTGTCGGCCGTACCAAGAGATCACAAATTTGTCCTTTGACCGACTTCTGTTTGAAATACAAGTCATATGAGACAAGAGCAAGGCCCATTTCGCTAAACGCCAACTCATCGAGGCCTACCGGGTCATAAATATCCGGATCGGATTTACGCAGATAACATAAATCGCCCGTCCGACTAAATAGTGCCGCGATTTTTCAATCGCGAACACTAATGCAAGGCACCGCCACCATTGGGTATCGAGAGACCACTCAATGTTCGGCTCGTAATACACCGCCTGCTCGCGGACCGCCGCCGTTCTTGCCAGTAAAGCGCTTTAACGAAAGTGATCCGCTGCCTTGACGTAGATCAAAATGGTTTTCCGGACCGGTGCAACAAGAACAGAGGTTTAGCGATACGACTTGATCTCTTCAATGTCTTCTCGCAGCGCCATCCCAAATAAACGACACGCTCTTCTTGTTCAACTTGGAGAACGGGCACTTCCTGATAGGTTCGATATGAACCGCCGGATGTACGCTAATCGTCCTTGTAACCCCCGAAGTTCTCTTGATTTCTGAGGTTGCAACTCTTGAATTGCCTTCACTTTGTCGATCGACGGGATTCCTTTGTTGGTGACGACGAAGCCAAGGAACTTGCCACCGGACATCCCAAGGAAGGACTTCAGGATTCATCTTTAGCCGATGAGTTCGCATGAGTTCAATACCGCTCTAAGATCTTTGATGTGATCTCCTTTGTCACGGCCATCAACCAAGTCGTCGACGTAGCATTCAATTTCCCAAGATGATCCCGAAAATCTCGCATTGCTCATGGTATGTTGCGCAGATTTTGAGGCCGAATCCATGACCGTAGCAATATATGCCGACTGCTTCGAATTGTGCTACGCCATCGGGTACATCTTGATTCGATTATACCCCAAAAGCCATCCATAAAGGACATCCTCTCGAATCCACATTGTCAACTATGACGCTTGATTGGTGAGGGAAATCATCCTCAAGTGCTTAGGTCTCTCAGTCAACACGCATCCTAATCGAACCATTCTTCTTCATGACCGACTATATTCGCCACCAATCCGGATGTTGAATTTCCTCGAATCCCGATTCTATGAGTTTCTTCACTTCACAACAATTGCCTCCAATATTTGTGGACTAAACCGCCTTTGTCGTTGCTTGACAGTTTGACATCCGCCTTGATGTTGAGGCGATGTGTTGCCACATTAGGTCGAAGTCCTCGCATGTCCTCGTAACTCCGCGTAATACATCGATACTCCCCGATTAGGGCAATCAACTCTTCCTTTCTTCCAAGGGAGAGTATTGCTGATGTTTATGAGTTTGGGATGCTCTTCATCACCCATATTAACCTGACTACCTCATCCTTAGTGGGGGTTCTCTTTGTTCAACCTATCCCCAAACCGCTCGAAGTTGATGGATCCATGGGTCTTCCCATGTTGGCATATCTTCATCACCCTCAATAGTAGCGAGGATCGATCGTGGCCATATTAGACATCAAAGCCTTGAAAGCTTCTCAGGGTGGTGTGAGAATCCCAGCCGAAGAGTGGAGCGAATGTCGTCTCCCTCATAGGGTGGATTATTATCAATCGACCACGAGCATTCATCTTCGAGGAGGATTATATCCCAATCCCTTCTAAATGCATAGTAATTATCGGCTTTCCTCTTGGGACATATCGCTTTAGGAGGTTCGAGGGCCTCGTCGAAACATAGACCTTCCCTCGTGTCAAGTCATACCCCATCTTTTCATGATACCCGGTGTTTACGGACTATATCTCGAATGTGTGGAGGATAGGCCCATTGTCATCTTCACCTTCTTCAAAGCGATTAAGTTGGGCGCATCTCCTTTTAGTAAACCAAGTCTCTTTCACTACTTGATCTTCATGGGATGACAAGTGTTGTCCCAAAGGAATCGGGCCTTTTGTGTGAAGCAAGATGAGTTGGCGGTGTCAACTACGGATCATTGTATAATCCTGTATCACATCATTCAAAGATAAAGGATACTCTAAATCGTCATTTATTGATTCATCGGCAATTTGCCAATTACAATGTTCATCGGCGATTCTTCATCGTCAAGATTGATTACAAGGGGTACAATGTCATTTAAAACAAAACCTCCACTATAACCAAGCCGGTTTGGTGTCGGCTTCTTCATTGTCCGTTACCTTGGTAGATGATTGATTTAGGACTCATTACTGAGGAGAGAATCGGTGAAATAATTCTCCATCCCCTAGCGGTTGTTTGTCGCGACCGTCTTGACCTCATTATTAGGTCTACATATTTGAGACAACGATGAAGAGTAGAGCGGGACTATAACGTTATTGTGGATCCAGAGGCCAATGATAAGTTATAGGAAGTCTGCGTCAATCACATAGCGGTGACTTGGACTTTAAGTCTCCATTTGGCACTTTATCCGGATTTTACCAAGTGGGACCGTGGTGTTAAACGTGAATTCTTGTGCTGTTGCGCTTGACTCTTGGCGGGGATTCAGGTGATACATGGCCTGAGGCATGATGCTCCTGTGGAACCGGATCGACTTGGATCGGTTAACTTCACTAGAGCCAATATACGGTGAAGTATAGCGGCCTATCGTGCTTGGAATTCCTCGTCGCATATCCTCCTTTGTAAAGGTGATGCGGGGGAAGTGCTTATAAAGGTTGCATTGTTGGGCCGACTCTTACGGACTCGGCCTAATCGGAGTGAGAAGACTTACGAATCGTGAGGGCTTCTTGAAGAGCTTCTCGTCTCTTTTGATAAGCCTGACAACTCATGAGAGTGATCCTTCGGGGATATTGGCTAATTGGGCCATGGCGTCAGCGGTATGGAGAGTTGAAGTTCGGTTTATCTCTTCCAATCGGGCCCGATCGAGGCTGCCGGGAGTTGAACTTCATCGGTTGCTTTCTTTGTAGCTTCTTTGCGACCACTGGCATTGCGCTTTCTGCTGAGTGAGGGGATTTGTTGGTACCCCGGCTCGAGGCGTCTTGGCATGGTCGGGGACTTGGGATACTTGTATTTGTACTCGTGTCCACTCACGGTGGCGTGGGCCAGTTCCCCGGACGGTGGAATGTTACCACGTTCATCGTCTCCCTCGAATGCGGAGTAGCATGACATGCCTTTCCCTTACCCCGGCTTTTCTTGAAGAAGAGGCTACCCATTGCTCATCTTCCGGTAAGTGCGGGTGGACCCACAAGACTTCGCCATTCGGGTCAGATAATGATACAAGTCCTTTACGGCGTTGCTTGTGTGGGTCGCCATTCACCGCCTTCACCGCAACTTTGACCACCGGTTCAGTTCAAACCATGTCAGCGGCACCAACCGAAACTTATGGATACCGTGATTCGCCCGACCTTCTTTTCTTTGACGGCTTCATAGTAATGACCCTACATCAATTAAAGCACGGATTTTGTCCTTAAAGGTGAAGCGAGTTTAGTGGGGTGATGAAGCGCCCTATGGTACGCATAAGATCTTGGGTCATTCGTGTTCATCGCCTCCTCTTGATTCGAATCGGAGGGAGCTTGATCTTGTTATTTTCCACAAGATATTTGAAGAGACCGGAATCTCGCCGCCCCTAAAGGAATAGGACTTGGGAATCTCGGCTCTAAGACCTTCGCTTTTGTGGCCCAGTTGCCACGCTTGATCAGGCTCGTCGCGGCGCCGTTGCCGCTGGCTGGGCCATTGCCGGTTGAGTTGAACGCGGTTCGCGAACCGCTGCCTTGGCTTGTTTCTTTCCCTTTGCCACGTGGGACAAAGTTACGCCGGAGCTTCCGTTGTCGGTGACCCTCTCTGCCTTTTTCCTTTTGAGGAATCTCGGCTTGCTCTCCACGAACCTTCAAGTCCTTCCACGTTATCGATGGTCTGTACCCATTGCTTCAAGCACATCTATTGATAAGTTCTTTGTGGCGGGTTTGGAGGATGAACTCCTCGTTATTGGATCCGGCGGTTCATTGCCTTGTTAGAATCGTTTAACAAAGATGTCCACGGTTTCTCCGTCTTTACGCTTCTCGTCGAACAGCGTCGATCGATACCTCGGTATCGTCATCAAAAGAAATTGGTAAGGAAGCTAGACTCCATGTCGCCCCAAATTGCGGAATGCTCCCCGCTTGAGACGGCGGTACCATTCGGCGCCCCACGGCGGGTGCTAACGAATGACCGAACCATCAAGGGTTCGTTGCGAAATAACTCCGAGGTGTGACTTGAAATAAATCAAGTCTTTGCGTCGGGGAACCCTTCCGTCAAATGGTGTGAAGTTTATCAAGTTAAACTTTGACGTAAGGATTGCTTCCCACTCTGTATGGGCAAGGAATGCCCGTCTTCTTTATTTCTTGGCGGAAATCAATGAGTTGATTTTGCTCTCCAAGTCTTTGATTTTCGCTCTCACGAGCAACATCTATGTTTTGCCAGCGTTGCGGTGTTCAGGAGGGTTATCATCTTCTGGTGCTTCCTCCTGATCCGAATCGCTATCATCTTCATCGACGTTGACGCGCTGACTTGATTCACCTTGATGCTTTGTCAGGGCTTGGATCTGTTGGTCGTGCATTTCTCTCATCGTCTGCATGGCCAACTCCATTTCTAACTTGAAGTTTTCCCGTTGTTTATTCAACGCTTCGTCTAGCATTTTGGCCACTTGATGCATGCGATCATAAGCGTTTCTTGGGGCTCCTTAAGCTAGATCTGATATGATCGGATCGATTCTTGAGCCAATATCGGCGCATCATCCTCATGGGTAACCCTTGAAGCTTATCGTATCACGGACCGTCGGATAGTCGGACATAAGCGAGTTAGCCGTTGCGATCGCTGGGAATAGCCGTGGCGATGATTCTTTCTTGGTCATATTATTAGTGACCTCGGCAACTCACCCTCTCGGAAGGTCATCCTTTACGGAATCGCCTTGACCTAGGTCACCGGCATCTCGTGGTGAGTCTCTGGAAGGCCGACACCCTTTACGGAGCTTCTTGATGGCAATTGCATTCGAGCATCGCCTTAATGAGCTTGGAGCACAAGCATGGCGTGTCAATTTGGGGAATTCTTTGAGATTTTCGTACCCTTACCGCGGTAGTACTGACTCATCGGTGTGTGTCGGAGCGACCTGCCGTATGTCGGTTTGATCTCTGTATAACATCCTCATCATCGATGAAAACGCCTTCCGGGACGGATCAACCCATCGAAACTTCCGAAGTGACTCGCCTAGACTTTCGCCGATGTGAGTCGCGAAGTCTCGGCGGACTCTCGGACTTTGATTTTCAACCGATAGGGAGAGGTCAGAGGAATCTTCTTGTCCTTGTTGGAACGGGTGCACCTCCTCGCATGAGGAGTGACCCGTGATTCTCTCCGGGACCAAGACGATCCTTGATAGTCGGTTTGGTAGTGGTGGCGAGTTGGCTCCACCATCATTCATGCACGCCTTTGACTTTGAGGCGCCCTATCTTGGCCTTGGCGCTGGAGCCAACGCCAGATCCTTCGCTTAGGTGCCGAGACAGAGTGTGGACAACCGAGGTTGGGGCACCATTAGACTTGGGCCTCCAAACACGGCGATGCGTTGGTGGCTTCTTTACCACCTCCTTCTTCAACGACGAGCCCGCTGCACCAAAGCTCGCGTCGGCGCGGAGGCGCGGGCGCCCGGATGCGCCTCTCGTGGAGCGTTCCGCTTGACACGGATCCACTCGCTGGTTGACGGCTTGGATGGACCGTCGATCACGAGTGAAGCCTCACGAGTAAGCCTAGATCTTAGATCCGCCAGAAGCGACCCCATCTACGGATTGCATGGCCTTGGCAAGCTTGCGCCATGCTTTGTCGCTTTGGCGAAGCTCGCTTGAGAGCGCCAAGATCGCCGCGCTCATCTCGCACCATCTGGACTTCAGCGCCGGGATTTCGTCAAGGTACGGTTGGACTCGCCAGCCCGGGCTCTACATCGGAGGCCCATCGGGTTCTCCTTGGGAGACCTTCTTGGGCGGCTGGATGCGGAGGAGGGTGAGGGCAGTACTCCTCGAACTTCTCACAGTGAACTTCGAACTTCGACCTCTTCTTCCACCGATAGGGATCCGCTGGTTATGCGACTCCACGCACCTCCGACTCGAGGCCTGGGTTCCATCGGTGGTCAGCCTTGTTCATGTAGTCGGATGATTGTCATTGATTTGAATTTGCTACGGCTTCTTTTGCCTACAACAAAATTCAAGAGGAATTGCCTTTTATTTTAAAGTACAATGAAAATCAAAAAGATTACAACTTCTTCCTAAACAAACACGAGGATCTCGCTATGTCGAGGTCCTCGCTATGGGTTCTTTGCCTGTCGGGACTTGTTGTGTCCGTGGACCATCACAAGAATTCCATCCGGTAGAGGCCCGTTCGAACTATGATAAAGGGCTCGCTTCACGGGAAACGGTTACCGAGGGATCACACTCACGAAGGAGAGGATCACCGAGCGGTGAGATCTACTAGGAGAAATCACATATATCCCCAGATTAAGACTAAGCTTAATCTAGAGGGTATCTGTAGTTCAATTCAATTCGTTACCTTTTGCTTATAGATCCGACGTCGACTGGACTTGAGCTCGCCGGTGCTCGAACCGCATACCGACATCGAGATCTCGCAAGAATTCTTCAAGTCCGAGCTCTTCCAAATCACCAAAAATCCAAGCCTCCTAAGCCTTGAAATCCCCAAATCCAAGACCTTCAAAATCAGAACCCCTCGAAGATGACACCCCCTATTTATACAATGAAGGGGGTGCCCGGCTCCTGTGGTGGCGGCCACTGGTAGAGCCACCTCGACGAGTTGGCAGAGTGGCTCCGACCATGTGTGAGCCCCTCACTGGTAGAGCACCTCGACCAAGTTGGCGAGGTGGCTCGGCCAAAGTGGCGAGCCTCCTCGGCCACTTGGTAGAGCACCTCGACCAAGTTGGCGAGGTGGCTCGACCAAAGTGGTAGAGCCACCTTAACCACCGGTAGAGGTTTGGCGTGGCCGGCCGTCTTCGGGCGTTTTCGTCGTTTCGTCGTTTCTCCGTCGATTCTTTTGGTCTTCGGGCTTGGTTTTGCCGGTGATGTTGCCGTTGTGTTTGAGTCCGCGTTCCGATCAACTTTCGTGAGCTCAAACAGCTCGCTTGCATCGACGGACTATGTATGGTTGATTCCGCCTCATCGACGCTTGAGTTTAATCAACTCGACGCCGCTTCATTGGCTCGTGACGCCTTGCCGACTCACTTCATGTGCTCGCCGACCGCTTCGCCGCTTTGCGCGTGATGCATTTTGGCGACGCCGGTTTGTCGAATGGATCGTCGGTTGTCAACCCATCGCCACGAAGTTTCGCTCGCATCGATAAGCAATTTTTATGCCTACAATTTGTTTAGCATTCATTAATTATCAATTGCTGCAAACTCCGTGAGCATTTTATAAAGAGACCAAAAGACTCAGTCAAAACAAAATTCAGGATTGTTGGCAATTCCTTTGTGTTTGTATGAAAAATCAAACGTCCAAACAAAAGGGTAGGGCAAATCCCTGATAGGAATTAAATGTGAACCTAAAGTTGTAAGTATACAACTATCAAGTTATAGTATAAAAAGTTATCGATCCCACGAGGAAGGTGTTGTAATGAGTTAATCAAAATCGGTTCTTATGTTGTGTGCGACAATTTGGAGTGATAAAAGAAATATGATGGATTGTGGAGAGATTTGAGAGTGTTGTGATTAAAATGTAAATAAAAACAAAATGAGAATGAAAGTGAGAAGGTAAAGAGTGGAGGTGAATATGTGCTAATAAATCAAAACAAGATTGAGAGAGAGTGAGAAGTAAAGGAAAATAAAATTAAGAAAAGAAAATCAAGAATAAAGATGAAAATCAAGAAAGTAAAAAGATGGAGGATTCAATTAAAGATATGAGGAATCTAGAGTTGAATCCACTAGCTTATCTCACTTATAAATTATGAACAATTATCTTATTATCATATTTTATATTAAATTTATTAAGTATAGACTATCAAACTACTTAAGGAAAGCATAATCTATCAAATTATCATCCAAGTAAAATTTAATACTCATGAAAATAATAACAACTAGATAGTACTTCAAGAATTCATAAGTATAACCTATCAAACCACTTAAGATAAGCATAAATTATCAAATTCTTCTTCTACCAATTAGTTCTCTAGTTGATTATCCTAAACATGATCATTTTAAGCTCAAGAGAATAATCCACAATTTATAAAAGAGACTAACCTAGTTTCATACAATATCTCGAGAGAGGTGAGTTGCCGAAGGTCACTAATAATATGACCGGCAAAGAATCATCGTCACGGGCTATTCAATGCATAGCGGCTAACTTCGTTTGCGGTCGGGACTATCAAAGGCGGTCGAGATCGATAAGCCGGAAGGGTTACCAGCGGAGGATGATCGTCGAATATTAGCTCCTTGTCGCGTCGATCATCTTGTATCTAGCGAAGGAGCCCAAAACTACCTGTCGGTCAGATCAAGTGGCCAAAATGCTGACGGCGTTGAATAAACAGGGAAAACTTCAAGTTAGAAATGGAGTTGGCCATGCTGAGGCGATGAAGAAATGCACGACCAGCAGATCCAAGCCGACAAAACATCAAGGTGAATCAGTCGGTAGCGTCAGCGTCGATGAAGATGATAGCGATTGGATCGGGAGGAAGCACCGAAGATGATAACCCACGAACCAGCGCGGCTTGCTTTGTTGCTTTCGAGGAGGCGAGAAGATCAAAGACTTGGAGAGCAAAATCAACTCATTGATTTCAGCTCAAGTAAAGAAAGGCGGGTATTCCTTGCCCATTACAGGGGAGTGGGAATCAATCAGTACCGTCAAAGTTTAACAATAAACTTCACACCATTTGGCCGGAAGGTTCCCCGGCCTTAACCTTGATTTATTTCAAGTCACACCGGAGTTATTTACGCAGAACCCTTGATGGTTCGGTCATTCGCACCCCATTGTTTGCGCCGAATGGTACGCCGTCTCAAGCGGGGAGCATTCACGGTAGACATGGAGTCTAACTTCCTTACCAATTTCTTTGATGGCGATACCGAGGTATCGTCGGTGCTTTCGGCGAAAGGCGGAGAAAGC